>ML820305.1:0-15486 GCA_009831015.1 Picea engelmannii
CTCTAGATGTCATTGGCGGGGTATACCAAGCCTTTTGATGGAACTCTGTTAATTTTTTTCTCATAGAAAACCTTTTAATAGAAGTTGGGGAACCCCTTAGTGGAAATTCTAACCACATGCCTCAAGGAGATTGGAATCTTGGTGGCCACTGAACCCACCACCATGCTTTCAAATCATAATTGTTTTAGAAGTGAATAGGCGAACTTTGGAAAACACAATAAAAACCCTGTCAAACACAACCCTCGATGCTTGCAACATTGTTTGGAGGAGGGACAAACTATGTTTATTTTCCAAACATGTAAAATGAGTAGATTACAATTTAATGAACATATTTTTCTATTATTATATATGGTTTTATACGTTATCAATAAATTCACAAGACTTCATAATGTTTTATATTTTAGTAAAATATTCACCAAGATTTTATAATTTAGTGAAAGATTCGCCAGGATTTTACAAGATTTTATAATTTAGTGAAAKATTYGCCAAGATTTTACAAGATTATATATTTGACTAAATGATTCGCCAAAAAATTATATATGCATATTATGTTATTGATAAAATAGCCTTCAATTTTTCCTATGTATCATGGGGATTCGCCCATTTATTATACATATAAATTTAGGGGGTGTTCTTAAAATCACCCCTGAGCCGCGTAGTATCCATTGCACCCACACCATCAGAAGAACCAGAGTTGGGAGATGATCCCTCCCAACTCCGTAGAATAGTTGACGCGACCGAATCTCACCTTCGTTGAGCGCAAGAAGAGAAGGGACGGGCTACAGTGGCCCTAAAGCAACCACAAGAGGAAATGATAGAGCAATGCCAAGTTGTGCAACATGAGAAAGATGACCTCCACACCAAGTTCGAAGAGGAGAGAGTGCAGATCAATCAAGATAAAGAGAAATTGCTCACAGAGCAACTCAAAGTCAAAGAAGCAGTTAGTAAAGCACTTCGCTCTGTGACAGGCTTAGAGCAAAAGGTGGAAGAACCAGTAGAGAATCAAGTAGCGTAGCTTGCAGAAGCTATCCAACAACTTCAATAGAGAATCACAGATCTGGAGCTATGGACAGTTCCAAGTACCCCGCAGGACGTGCGAGACCAAAGAGAAACCACTGCCCGGAGCATAGTTGAGAGGATCAGAGCATTCACTCTGGAATGTAAATAGCTTAGAATTATAAGTGCACAAACCTATGAGTGACTTACTGGAGACCTTGAACTAAAGGCACTGGAGTCACAACTCCAGGAGGCAAAGCAGCAAGCAACAAAAGTACAGGCATAGTTGAAGCCCCTGTCAACAATTGATAGGATGAAGCAATCCCAAGAACAACGCATTGCTAAACAGTAGGTCCACACCATTCAGAGCAAAGTCATGGAAGTGACTCGGAGGCTCCAACCAATTCAGGATGAGGCTTGCCAACTGTTTGTGGAGATTGAAAGCTGAGGAGCAGAACTGGAACAAGTCGTCACTGCAGCTGAACATCGCTTAGAGGGACCTATCAATGAAGCAGTTATCCAAGAGTTCATCGAGAAGGAGGCCTTATCGCAACAACAAGTCGAAGCAGCTTGAGCCAAGCTTGAGGCTTTTGAAGCAGAGCTACCTAGATCAGAGTGACTCGAGATGAGTAACAAGTGAGTGTTGGGGGCCTGTTGGCCCTTGACCAAGTTTTGAGAATACTTGGTCATCTTTTACTTATTTTTGGGACTTCCAATGGCTGTCAAAGGTGGAGCACAAATCGAAGCGGAGATCATGGGATCTCGGCCCCTTGTTTAGGGTTGTTTGGGTTTTGGGCTATGTAATGGGTATGGGGATGTCGGCCCATAGGTTTACCCATGTTTAGGCCCTTTTTGTAATGTATAAATAGAATTCTAGGCGATGTAAGAGAAGAAGGTTTTTGTACCTTGTTGAGTGCTAAGTACCAATTGTATATGCTTCGTGCATGCTATGTCGAGAACATGCAGAGCTAAGTGCAAGTGATTGTAAGAGACTGTGAGAAGGCTTTGTGCTATAACTCGGGGAAGGAGGATCTAGCGAAGTGTGCACAGATCTCCTATCCTACGCGGAGTAAGATATCATGGATCTATCCATGTAGAAGATTGACAGAAGGCAATAAAAGAGAAGAAGAGTTGGTGGACATAGCCCCAAGATGGGGGTGAACCATGTATATCCAGTGTTGTGGTTGCTTTGTGCATTATGGTTTCTTTGTACACTATGAATGTTTCATTATTCATATGATTAATTCTTAGTGCATTGATGTATGATAGATGAATCTGATATGATAACATAGTGCCTAATGATGTGAACAAGATGTTAGATATGATCTGTGTTGATATGCTTAGTGCTTGAATATATTGGATCTGTGTGAATACTACGCTACTCTATTATTAGGGTTTATCTGCGTTGTAAACTAAGGTTGAATATTAATGAACTATAACTGTTGAGTGCTCTTCTAAGGTGTTACAATCACAGATCTGTGTCCCAGCTAAGGTTGCAGACATTGGAGTCCTGCAACCACCCCTACCTCTACCTTGGGTGAGACTTCGTATGCTTCACAGGTGTTGCCGAAAGGGCTGGTAGTTAGGGTTTTGTTGGTGTGTTGTTGAAGCGTTGAACCCTGGGTCTGCCCCTATGCCAACAAATGGTTCCGCTGTCAGGACCTGAAACTGTGATTGTTGGGAACTAAAGAAAAGAGGAAGCTCTGTGCATAGATCTATTGCCCTAGTGCGCAGTATTCTACTTGACTTCTGAAGCTCTATGCTAAGAAGAGAAGTCAGATATGAAGAAAAGAGGTAATATCTTAAAGCTTTGTGCTCTGATAAAGGTAAGAACAGTGAAAAGTTTTGATTGAAAAGGTAAGATAAGTGGAAATTTTTGTTTCAAAAGTATGGATCTAGGTATGATTGATAAATTTTGTCCTAGCTTGAAAACTAGGGCACAGCTAGAAGAAAGAATATTTGATATGACTATATCTGAGTAGAATGGTGAAAGATATGTAATTCCTATGCATAGAAAGAATGTTTGGACTAACAAATGGATGTAGGATCCTAGAAATAATTTTTTGTAGGTTAGCTACTATGATCCAATTGCGCAGTACAGGAAAGGTTGGGGATCATTTAAAATAAAAAGAGGATTAATTCTTTGTTACAGCTGCAAAAGCCCAAGACATCTTGCTAAGGAATGCCCTGATCAAATACCTAGTTGTCTTTGTTGTAAAGCTATGGATCATGAAGTTTTGGATTTCCCTAGAATTATTGCTAAGGTTGAAAGAATGAATATGAGACAAGAGAATCTTGAGGAAGATCAATAAAATGAGACCATGACAGAACCCCAGAAAGAATCAGAGAATGTATTGCTACAAATGAAAGAAACCCTGAATGATCACAGAAATATCAACTTATCAAAGATCTTCAAAGAAAAAGAGTGCATAGAAACAAGACTAGGATAGTTCGACAATGACTGTGTTCTAGATGAAGAAACACATGTGAATATCATGACAGAAAGAACCTGGGAAATTTTTGGAAATCCTGCTATGATTCCTTCATTGGGAGGAATAGGATTATTTAGAGGAAAGTTGATAATCCTATGTGGAAGACTCGCCCAGATATTTATGAATGCTCATGGAACTTCGACAGAGGAAGATTTTGAGATTATTAAATTTATTGAGAACAATGCCCCATTTGCTATATTACTAGGAAAAACTTGGATTGAGAAGGATCAAGCTAGAAAAAAAGAAGAGGAAGTCTTAGAACAGAAGAAGCAAGAATTAAAAGATTTCATGACTAGGAGGATAGCACACTTGATTGAAGATCAGGAGAATAGATCAAAGTTGTTTAGAACCAGAAACTTGGATGTCAAAGTTGAAAGAACACAATAAGACTCACACAAGAGTGAAGCACCTACCCCAGACAGAGAAGAAGTATTGCCCTTGAACCATATGAAATAATCTCAACAGCGCGAAGTTACTATGCCAAAAGGAGATAGGAATTAGAATGGAAAGAGGAATATCGAGAAGAAGATTACAGGGAAGAAGGCTAGAAAGCTCAGTAAGAAGAGAGAAAAGATAGAAAAGTTGCAGAATTTTCCATAGGGGACTTCGCAGAAGGAAGGTTTGCACAACTGGAACTTCCCCGGGATATCATAATAGCGCAACATGGCACTTCGCAATGGTGAAGCAATATAGTCGTTGAAGGAATTATGACCATTAGACTGATACCCCTGAATAGTTAGAACAACAGTTATGGCCAGAAAGATCACGATCAGACCATTAGGATTGTGCCGCAATGGATAGAACTGCATTGATGAATACCTCGTGTCCATTGGAGAGATCCATTACATCGTTGTCTACTTATTGCATCGATTGTTGCACCGAAAACACTTTTTCAAATTGTATCCCAACGAACTCATTACTAAAACACTGTGTTTATTGAGATCGACACATGTTCTATTGCTTTGAGCACTCATTCATCCACCTGAGTTATCTGATATGAGCGTGCATGTCGAACGAACTCAGTGCCATAGATAAGTCGATTGAAGAAGTTCTCATCAATCTAATGGCCGGAAAAGTAATGTTCATAGGTATTCAAGCTTCCTCGACGAGAGGAGTGCAAGCCTCTCCATCGACTGCTCATAGATCCAGACCATCCCAAGATGCAGCTGAGAAAAGAACCAAGCATCGAGATGACTTGGCGAATGCGAAGTTAATCCTGACTATCCTGCCTGACTACATCCCGACTTTGGCTGGTGCGGTGAGTCATGACAGTGTCCCGAGGGACTTGGATTACACCCTGGTTACTACGTACCTCCCAAAAGGGATACGTGCAGTTAGAACACAGCAAGATAAGATAGCAACATTAAAATTCAGCGACTTCAACCTAGGGGACCGCAAGAACCACAGTATGCTCTCTCTTCACAGATACTTAACTAGGATGAAGGGGAAGAACTCGAAAATAATCCCCCAACCATGGAATATGAATCTCGCGCAGTCCACCATCTTGAATGTGATGAAGATTCCACATTTTGGAAGGAACTAGAAGGTTAACGCGTGTGTTAAGCTCCTGCTATCATGTTACCATGGCAGCTATCTATGGCTAGATAGACACATCACAGTCGATCCGACGTTGATCCATAGGATCACCGAATTGAGCATGCAGGGACCCGACCCAAAAGACTTCTACCCAAAGAAGGCTATAGACCTTGCCCTGGCACATATAATTAAGGATACCTATGTCTACGTAGAAAAGGGGACGCGAGGTTACAAGGTAGCTTCCATCCAGAATGGTGTAGTGCACCTAGCCTGCCAGTTGATCGCATGAAATATGGTGAGAAATAATAGACCTACGCAGGTCACAGGGTTCGTTGTTGACCTCACCAGAAAATGTGTAGAAGGACTCCAAATGAATTGGGTGAAGTACGTAGTCAACTGGATAGAATTGGATTGCCGAGAAGCTCAGGATCAGGGCTATGAGTTCCATTTTAGCTAGCTATTGTTCCTCATAGCGTTTACTTCTTGGGAGATGCCGGAAGGTGCGACCTTCCTGGACATTGAGTCGTTTGAGCCACTCGCTGCGAATTTCACCACGCTCTGGTTGGGAAAACAATGGAAATCGAACGCAGTATTACACACATACTATCTCCAGGTAAAGAGGGCTATTGGGGTTGTCCCTCGCATGACACCGAACACCCTGCACTGGTTTAGACCTCTCATGAAGTTCCATGCAGATCGACACTTTATTTATATCACTGTGCGCACAGACGAGTATAAAGAAGAGCTTTAGTCATAGTATAATCTCACAGAGGAGGACCTCGAAGAGATAACTAAGGATTGGTCTGCAGAGCTCCTTCTCCTAGCTGACCCCGCAGAAATGTCTGATCCCGAACTAATTGGAAACTTGGAGGCCACTCACGAAGAACATGACACACCTGGAACCAATAGAAGGAAGAAGACCGAAGAGGTACAAAACCTGAGCAGTGCATCAGATGAAACCACTTCAGGATCACCTGAATGAGGAGGTGATGACAAAGTAGATAGAGAAGAGACCAATGGAAAAGAAGATCAACAGAAGCAAGGCGAAGTAACACTGCCTAGGGATCCTATTGATGAGACTAATCCCTCTAATAAAAGAAAGGTTTCCCCCACGAAATCTACTTCCTGGAAGAAGTCCAAAGCCACCAAGACTAAGTTGCAGACTATACTCACGCTCGATGACTTCGACTTCATCATCGCAGTCGTATCAGATGCCTCGCAGGACCTCTTGCATAACACTGAAGCCAAAAAAGAAGCCATGTATGATAGGATTGAGGAAGAACTCAGAGGGGTAGAATAGGCCCTTCAATCCAGCCGTGCAATATCCATTGCACCCCCACCATCAAAAGAACCAGAGTTGGGAGATGAGCCTACCCGACTCCGCAGAATAGCTGACACGACTGAAGCTCGCCTTCGTCGAGCAAAAGAAGAGAAAGACCAAGCTAGAGAAACGTCGAGTTGCACAACATGAGAAAGATTACCTCCACACCAAGTTCGAAGAGGAGAGAGTGCAGATCAAGAAAGAGAAAGAGAAGTTGCTCGCAGAGTAGCTTGGAGTCAAAGAAGCAGTCAGTAGAGCACTTCGCTCTGTGACAGGCTTAGAGAAAAAGGCGGAAGAACCAGTAGAGCATCAAGTAGCGCAGCTTGCAAAAGCTATCCAAAAACTTCAACAGAGAATCATAGATCTGAAGCTATGAACAGTTCCAAGTACCCCGCAGGACATGTGAGACCAAAGAGAAGCCATTGCCCAAAGCACAGTTGAGAGGAACAAATCATTCTCTCTACAATGTAAACAACTTAGCAATAGAAGTGCACAAACCTATGAGCGACTTACTGAAGACCCTGAACTAAAGGCACTAGAGTCATAGCTCCAGGAGGCAAAGAAGCAAGTAGCAACAGTACAGACACAATTGAAGCCTCTGTCACTAGTTGATAAGATGAAGCGATCCCAAGAACAATGCACTACTCAACAACAGGTCCACACCATTCAGAGAAAAGTCATGGAAGTGACTCAGAGGCTCCAACCAATTCAGGACGAGGCTTGCCAAATGTTCATGGAGATTGAATGCCAAGGAGAAGAACTAGAACAAGTCGTCACTACAGTTGAACATCGCTTAGAGGGACCTATCAATGAAGCAATTATCCAAGAGTTCGTCGAGCAGGAGGCCTTGGCACAACAATAGGTAGAAGAAACTCGAGCCAAGATCAAGGCTTTTGAAGCAAAGCTACCTATACCAGAGTGACTCGGGACAAGTCATAGGTGAGTGTTGGGGGCATGTTGGCCCTTGACCAAGTTTTGAGAATACTTGGTCATGTTTGACCTATTTTTGGGACTTCGACACACTCTTGAAGGTGGAGCGCAAGTCGAAGCGGAGATCACGGGATCTTGGCCCCTTCTTTAGGGATTTTTGGGTTTTGGGCTATGTAACAGGTATGGGGATGTCGGCCCATGGGTTTACCCATGTTTAGGCCCTTTTTGTAATGTATAAAAAGAAGTCTGGGTGATGAAAGAAGAAGAAGGTTTTTGGTACCTTGTTGAGTGCTAAGTACCAATTGTATATGCTCCATGCATGTTATGTCGAGAACTTGCAAAGCTAAGTGCAAGTGATTGCAAGATACTGTGAGAAGTCTTTGTGCTATAACTCGGGGAAGGAGGATCTAGCGAAGTGAGCACAGATCTCCTGTCCTACATGGAGTAAGATCCCATGACTCTGTGCATGTAGAAGATTGACAGAAGGAAATAAAAGAGAAGAAGAGTTGGTGGATGTAGCCCCAGGCTGGGGGTGAACCATCTATATCTGGTGTTGTGGTTGCTTTGTGCATTGTGAATGTTTCATTATTCATATGATTAATGCTTAGTGCACTAATGTATGTTAGATGAATTTGATATGATAGCTTAGTGCCTAATGATGTGAATAAGATGCTAGATCAGATCTATGTTGATATGCTTAGTGCTTGAATATATTGGATCTATGTGAATACTGCATTGCTCTGTTATTAGGGTTTATTTGTGTTGTAAACTAAGGCTGAATATTAATGAACTATAATTGTTGAGTTCTCTGCTAAGGTGTTACAATCATAGATTTGTGTCCCAACTAAGGTTGCAGACACTGGAGTCTTGCAACCACCCCTGCCTCTACCTCGGGTGAGACTTCATCTACTTCGCAGGTGTTGCTGAAAGGGCTGGTAGTTAGGGTTTTGTTGGTGCGTTGTTGAAGAGTTAAACCCTAGGTCTACCCCTGTGCTAACAATAGGTCATTACATTAGTGACTCTCGTTACAACATCAGTTCTAAAAACAACAATAGAAGTAATAGTTCTAGACTAACATCCTATGAAACAGTAAAAACACTATAGCTCACTCATTAACCCTTCACTGGCCATTCATTATCCTATTACAATCACATCAGTATCATATATATAATTTGATCTTGCTAGTTGAGAACCCGAGAGTTCTTTCTTTTATTGATCTTGTTGCAGATTCTTTCCTCAAAGTTGATGTTGTGTTGTCCCTCTAACCTCTTTTTGTTTCTTTCTTTTGTCTTTTGTCCAACTCCTCAACAGTTTGCACAACTTCTACTCTCCAAAATGAAGCTGCAATGTGTTGTATGCAACTTCTATTCAACAAAACGAAGGGCCCAACACACACATGCCAAGTTAATTTGGATTTTTTATGATTGAAAGGTGGTGGTCGAACAAATCGTTCATGCCCCATATGTTATCACCCCATCTAGGTATTATTGCACATTTGTTACTCAAGATATTAGAAACTTAAAAGTGGGGAAGGATTCTCCATTACTTTTGGAGTGGGGATACTCTTAAATATTTCTATTGCATTTTTGAAACACAACTTTTGTTTCATAGGATGATACCTATCATCTTTGGAAATAAATTTATGAATCTTGGGTTGATTGTCTGCGTCTACCCCAGTCTTTGCTCCTCTGTGAGTGATGATGTTAAACTTCGATAGTTATCTCTCAATTCCCCTTTTTAACTCTGAGCTTATGATATTAGCTCCTCATTGCGATCATCTTACTACTTTGCGATCAGGTCTGGGCAGTCTTTTGTTGCGTGCCCATTATTCTTGCAGTAAGAGCACGATGATTGTCTTGGGTGAGGGAAGTCTCTTGCAAAATGACCTTGTTCGTTTCAGTTGTAGCATTAACTCGACCCTCTACCTCCATTTCTCCCTCCTTTGAATCCACCTTCAGCCCCACCTACCTAGCCTCTTCCAGGTCCTGGAGGGGTTTCATTTACTCTGAACGTTGTCAGGTCCAATCTATCAGCAAGTGTGTCTAGCCTCTACATGGATTTGTGGCATGGGTCACAGATGCACAAAACTCACAGTGTATTGTATTGGGCATAGTTGTGTACTTATGCATAATAGGACACTGCCTCGACGCATGTCCATGCATCCGACAAATCTCACAATACTCCATTGTTTGGGGGGTTTGAGAGCCTGGGAAGGTATTATATAGCCATGGTGTATGGAATGGTGGAGTCACATATACTTGTGAAACACCTCCCGTGGTTCTTGAAGAAGGTCCCATTGGGTTGTTAAGAGGTCCCATTCCCCTTATGCACGGACATTCATTTGCCAGATGCCCTTCTTTGTAGCATAATGTGCACCAAACATGAGTTCGTCCTGGTCTTTGCATGGTTAATTCTTGAATATTTTCCATTAGCACTGATATTTGTCCCTGGAGTTTCAAAAAAATTGCATCTACTAGAGGCCTAGTCATTCTCAGATTCCCCGAATAACCTGCCATGGCTTCGATCTTCATCGATTGTTCCAAGGCGTCTGTTAATGTGGTTATCTGTTGTTGCATTAAAGGAATTCTCTTCAGAGGTAGTAATCCTTGGATGTACCACTCCCTCTAGTGATATTTGTGAATAGGATGTTCTAGCCTCCCAACAACATCCTTAAATTTCTGGCTATACTCCCAGGAAGATTCTCCTTCTCTTTGTTGAATCTCCCACAACTCAGAGAGAGCTTGTTTCTCTGCCTGAGGTAGTTTGAATTTGGTGATGAAATTAAAATGAACTTGGCCAAGGGTGAATGCTTGTCCTAGAAACCTAGGTTCAATAGCCTTCATATACCATTTCAGAGCACGACCCCACAAGGTAGTATGAAAATCTACTAACTTATTTTCATTGAGAGTCCCTTTGGACCTCCAGATGGATTCACACAAGAACCAATGTTTCTCTACATATTCATCCCATTTACCCCGAAATTATGGGTATCGGGCAATCGATCCTCCCATATGTCCATCCATTGTGGGTCTCATTTCTCCTATTAGAAGAAAACCTAAAGGTCCTGATTGTGATACGCCTGAGGATCCCAATATCCTCCCAGCGTTTACACTTATAGACTGATTCTGACTAACTGGATGTGATGGAATAGAAATAGCATAAGTAGGTGGTGTAGAATTTACCATGGGTATATTGGACACCTGGGGGATGGGTGATTCGGGGCTGGTTCCACTTACTTCTAGGCGGGTGATCTGGGGGGTCTCATTCTCTGCCTCTAGAGCAGACTTCTCTGCCTGGTTCCTGATGTTTCCTGATATCGGGGATGAATCTTCTCTGTCTCTTGCAAGATCCATACCTTCTTCGTCTTCCCTTTCTTCTCCAAATTATTTTTCTCGTCCACCCATCTGGTGACTCCTTCCTCTTTTCACTTCTCTCTGCTGCAATCTTAGGTTGGTCAGTATTTCTTGTCTTCTCACCTTCCTCAACTCTTCCCTTTTGCTTTCATCTTTTCCTCTTGATCTGATTTCTTTCTGCAACACCTCGGACTGCTTTGCTTCTTTCTTTACCCTCATGTGCCACCACTTCTCAACAATGGCAGCTCTCCTTAAGGCTTGCTCTTTTCTTGATATTCCCCCATATGTCAAAGAACCCTTTCCCCTTCTCAAGTCATGATCATACCCCAAGCGTAGGTGTTTAGGCTGCCATATCAGTTGAGGGAATAGTTATCATCCCCTCCTCCATCAAGAATACTTTGATCCACATAGGAATTTCCCTCAACAGTTTGTCACACACACCTTTCTTGAAAATTTCTTCTGCGAGTGAAAAAAATAGGTGATTCTCGACTACAAATTCAACGATGTATCCCTCCAGAATCGTATGACCCATAAATTGATTGCTCACGTGATCTGGTGATCTAGCTGGTGAAGTGTTGCGATCTTCTCTGTATCTAAAGTGCAGGTCTTCTTGACACGTTCTTGAAATTCTGGAGCTTCTTGGAGCTTATCTATCCCATGGAATAGTTCTTCCAGAAATTTAACCCAGAATATCTCATGTTGGTCGCTCGATCTTTCTGAGTAAAAGACAAAATATCTTGTATTCTTCTCGCTTTTACCTCACAACTCCGCTTCCTTCCATATAAAGGTGTCACAATTTCTTTCCCAACATTGAGGAATATCATATCTATAGATCTGTGGAAGAATCCTCCCCACAGTTTCCCTTTTAAAGCATAGGTCATGACAACGGAACCATTTTGTTGGTACAAAAATGTTCAGAACAGGGTCCTTCTTAGTTTACCAACAAAACATATGCAAGTAGTCTAGAGCACTGGCATTTTCATCTTCATGGCAGGGAATAAGTCTCACCCGGAGTGCAACTAAGACAGGAAAGAGAGGGAAGGGTAAGGAGAATACTTAGACAGACCTCTGAGTTATCAAGACTCACTGTACTCTTGCACAAGATAGACTAAAACTGTAATAGTTATGAGTAATTCCTAACTGGGAAATAAAGAAACAGAGTTGTGTTGTCATTCATAAAGAATCATTTAAGTATATCAGACATAAAGATAATACATAACAACAATCCATTTATTCAGTAGGACTGAATACACAAGGTGTAGCTTCAAAATTTAGGCCTCTGATTGTATTAATGATACCAAACTCAGATACATTGTCCATCTGGTTCTTACCCCGATCTCCAAATCTTAGTTATGCTACAATATAGGTCATTACATTAGTGACTCTTGTTACAACATCAGTTCTGAAAACAACAATAGAAGGAACAGTTCTTGACTAACATCCTAGGAAACAATAAAAACGCTATAGCTCATTCATTAACCCTTCATTATCCATTCATTATCCTATCACAATCACATCTATCTAATATATATAATCCGATCTTGYTRGTTGAGAACCTRAGATTTCTTTCTTTTCTTGATCTTGTTGCAACTTCTTTCCTCAAAGTTGATGTTATGTTGTCCCTCTAACCTCTTTCTGTTTATTTATTTTGTCYRTTTTCCAGCTCCTCAACATCTTGCGTAACTTCTGCTMTCCAAAATGAAGYTGCAATGTGTTGTGYGTAACTTCTATTCAACAAAACAAAAGGCCCAACACACGCAAACCAAGTTAATTTGGATTTTTTACGATTGAAAGGTGGTGGTCGAAAAACTMATTCATGCCCCATATGTTATCACCCCATCCAGGTATTATTGCACATTTGTTACTCAAGAGATTAACAACTTAAAAGTGGGGAAGGAAAAAATATTTTAATACACATGTAAGAAACACTATGCATTTAATTGGTTTGATATATATTATTACTCTACACCAATTCTATATCTAGAACTTAAGTTTCCTCTTGATACACATTTAAACTCTCTTCTCATAACTGATGAGGGTTATATAGTATATTTGTACTATATATTTGTACAAATCTCAACCTTCCTCTTTATGCATAATTATACTCTCTTTTCATRAGTGATTCCATTATTTATTACTAAATAGAATAGTGCAAATACATCATTAAAATTGGTGGTTGATATACACTAACATAATTTTTATTGAACATCGCCCAAAGGGGTTGGATCCAATGGTGGAAAGTGAGGAGTTTTTCATGGTTGGGAAAGGTTCAATTCCCATGAGGGCTTTACCTAGAGCCATGGGGGCACCTTGAGGTAGTGGTCGAACATGTGGTTGCACCCAGAGATACTATATTAAATGGTATCGTGACCCGTGCACACATAAGTGTATCAAATCCCATCCCCATTTCCTTCAAATTTTAAGGGGCGACAGGAGGGGGAGGGGTTATCTATAACCCCGATGAATTTCAAGAACTAGTCTACTCCTGGGGGTTAGGAGAAGAAACCAACAACTTTGCAGAAGATCTGAGTCTATGGAAAGGAATCGCCCAAGCCCAGAAGCTAGCTATCAATGAAATTACGGTAATAGGTGACTCTCGGATTCTAATCCAAGCTATGGTCACCAAATCGCTGCCAATCAAAATGAAACTTCGTCAAATCGTTAAGAAAATCCTGCGGCTCTCAAACTCTTTCTGAAAGATCAAATTTCTTCATGTGCTCTAGCAACTAAATGGTGAAGCGGACCAGGCTGCAAAAGAAGCCACCCCCTTGAGCAAGGGTAAACTATCCCTCAATGGGACCATGTCCTTCGCTCCCCTTCCTTAGTGGCTCATGGCGGGTGACTTGGAATTCTCAAGGCAGGTGGCACATGCCTTCTCGTGCCCTGACTCCTGGCAGCTCCTCCCCATCAAACTGCCCCGTCCCCTCCCCTGTGCGATGGTACTTCACCCTTCATCTTATGTCTCCTCGCTCCTCCTCACATGATCCTACCCTCACGTCCCTCATGCAGCTCTATCCTGAGACCATCCCTCTCCCGCATGGCGCTCAAGCGAAGCCTGACCGATCCATGGCGACGCACGCTCGAGGTGAAGATAAAACAAGGGAAGTAGATGCTTGAATTCCTTGCGGTGATTTTTTCTTGTTTGGTGATCCATGGTCCCTCGCCCTACATTTGATTTCAGTCCTTCCCCCAGTCTTCTCAATGGCTTCTAGTTCCAACTCCGCCTCTCCCCCTAACCCTCCTCCTTCCCTGGAACTTGAAATTCACAAGCTGAAGCACACTCTCAGTGCACATAGAGGCTTTCTACTCCGGTTGGATGAGGAAGGTGGCCGGAGATTCAATATGCTTGAGGAATACTTAATCTAGCTCAGAGAGGAAGCGGTCGAAGCCCTCACGTATACGATGCATCATACCAATGGAAAAATTGTCGAATTGGAGGCAAGACTCGAAAAGATGGAGCTTGAAGCCACCAGGTCGACACGCCAGACTGATGCAGGGAAGAAGGCTTCTCCAAGAATAGGTTCCTCCAATCTGGACCAGAAGGTTTAATCATGTTACTCTTTAATTTTGAAATCAATCCTTTTTTAGTTCTCTGGCAAACTCAATGCAAGCAAGATTTTAGCCTCTTTCTGATCTTTAGGAAGACACACTGTCAGCAGAATCTTAGCCTATTAGTAGCCAAATTTTGGATTCTAGGATGGCATGGGAAATACTGGGCTTTATATCAGGCCAGTAATATTTGTAATCTTGAAACTTATGCACCATATGCATGGCTGAATTTTGTAGTTTTACCCACAGTGGTCACACCACTGCTTTCTTAATATATATTCCACTTTCTTGTAAAAAAAAACATAATTGTTATTGAACATCACAATCCAACAAAATCCTTCAAGAATTTTATAGTATGACATAAGCCTTGATGAACATCATAATGTGACATAACCATTCTAGAATGTAGCAATTTGACATAAATAAACCAAGATAAATATCACAATGTCACATACCCATTGAGGAACATTGTAATACAACATAACCCTTAATGAACATCACAATGCGACATAACCCTTTCTAAACATCATAATGCAACTTAACCTTTGAAAAGTGTAGTGCCTTAACATAAGTCAACCAAGTTGTACATTGTAATGAAACATAACCATAGTCAACCATAGTCAACATGGTTAACAATGGTAAACCATGGTCAACCAAATCCCATAGTCAATCAATATTAAACATGGTCAACCATAATCAACCAAATTCAACCATGGCTAGCTAAATTCAACCATAATCAACCATGTTCAACCATGTTCAACCAATGATAACTAGAAGAAAACATGGTCATCCATAGTTAAACATGGTTATCCATGATCAACAAAAGTCAAACGTAGTAAACAAAGTTCACCCATGGTCAACCATAGTCAACCATGGTGAACCATGCTTAAGAAAGTCAACCATAGTCAACCATGGCCAACCAAAGTTAGCATAGTCAACCATGGTTAACCAAAGTCAAGCATTATCATACACAAACAAGCATATTCAAACAGAGTCAACCATAATAAAACATTATCAACCATACTAAAACATGGTCAACCATAGTAAAATATTATCAACCATATTCATCCACATTCAAACATGACCAACCATGCTTAGTAAAGGTCAACCATGGTCTACCACTATGAAATAATGTTGACATGGTCAACCATGGTCAACCATCATTTTTCATGGTCAAACATAGTCAATCATAGTAGAAAATGGTTAACATGGTCACCCATAGTCAACCATAGTGAAGAATGGTTAACCATAATCAACCATGGCTAACCAATTTCAACAATTGTCAACCAAAGTCTAGTATAGTCAAACA
>ML820305.1:30069-50288 GCA_009831015.1 Picea engelmannii
CAGCTTCTTCGGTTCCGCTGGAAAGACTGAACCCCATTTCCTTAACCCAGTTGCAGGTTGGGCAAGTCCACTGCGGCCGGGTGCTCTACGGTACACTCTGCGCTGAGGCCTTCAGGATCAGCGGTATCATGACTTTGCTCGAGGACAATAATGGTCTTGCCGTCAGGCTGGCGATATACAATGCAGCTCCTTCGCAAACAAACATCCAGAGGCTTTACCCTAAGGGAGCCAAGGTGGCCATCAGGGATCCCTATTTTAAGTGCGCCGCCGACGGTAGCCTTGCCATCCGCGTCGACAACCCCGCCAATGTCGAGATGCTTGTGCCTCAGAAGGAGAAGCGGGCGGACGGCCTGCCGCATGTTGACGTGGAGGAGATGAGGAAGAAGGGCAACAGCTGCTTCAGAGAGAAAGAATGGGACGCAGCGGCCGAGCATTATACGAAATGCATCGACGCCGCTCTGCTTCAGCTCAAGAAGAGGTCCTCTGATGACAATAATAGTATGAAGACCTGCCTCCTCCTCGCGTATTCCAACCGGGCGGAAACCAGGCTTCAGATGAAGGAATTTGAGCTGGCGCTAGAGGATTCTGACAAGGTCCTGGGGATTGATTCCGGCAATCTTAAAGCGCTTTATAGGAAAGGCCGCGCTCTGGTCGACCTGAGGCACTATGCGGGGGCATGCGAATGTTTGGAGAAAGCCGACAAGGCCAGACCCCGGCAGAAGGAAATAGAAGACGCCCTTCGCCGGGCGAAGACTTTGTACGCCCAGAGCCGGAATGGCAAGTATGACATCTCGGACTACCTGCTCGGACGCGTATCTTCTATTCCGGAAGTGGCCGATTTCATGGGCCCCGTAGAGATCAAGATGACCAAAGACGGCCGCGGCCGGGGGCTTTATGCCAAACGAGAAATAAGCACCGGGCAGCTTTTGCTGGTAAGCAACGCCGTTGCAGTTGCTTCTGAAGACAACTCGGCCGGGATCAATGTGGACCACCGGGGAAACATTAATCTGCCATCACAAGAAGAGCTTGTTGCTGCCGTAGTTAGTGCTGCCAGGAAATCGCAGAGATTGCTCCAGCAGCTTTATAGTTTAGAAGACTACTCTGCGCCTAGCAGCCTGGATGTTCCAGCAATTGATCTGTTTAAAATGGAGGGGCGAATGTCTCTAATCAAAGCAGCGGGAAAAGAAAAATTGCAGATAGACGTTAACCGTATACGGGATATTATAAGTCGCAACTGTTTCGGTGGAGCCGAACAGACATTTGCTTCAAAATCGAAAATATATGAAGCCAAACTCTCCCAGCGAGGCCAGAATTTTAGCGGTCTCTGGCTGCTGCCGTCCTTCATCAACCATTCATGCCTGCCGAACTCGAGCAGGCTGGAAGTGGGAAGCGCCATGTTTATTCACGCCTCCAAGCCTATCAAGCGAGGAGAAGAGATCACCATTTCCTATTTTGATACCCTCGTCCCCTTGCTGCAGCGCCAAGCCATGTGTGAAAGCTGGGGTTTCAACTGCAAGTGCAGGAGATGCATTTTGGAGCTCTCTCTGAAGGCAGCGCTGGAGCCTATAACCCCAAGGTTCGAGCAGTTGCATGACAAAGCATTGGAGGAAACCAATGCTGCAAGGTCTCAAGAGCGTTTTGAGGCGGATCTTCCGGCATGCGCAGAATTTGCAAAGCTTTTTGTAGAGGCAGAGGAGATTATCAGGAGTTCCGCGTTGTTGAAAGCGGAAGAAGAGAAAAATTGGATTCGTGCGTCATTTGTGTCTGCATATCTTGCAGGAACACAGTCGAACGACTTCTTCCCCACAACATTGGAGGATTGTGTTCCTTCCGGAGAAAAAGTTATGGAGGCCATTCAAAATACTGTGCCTGGGGACATTCGAACCCTGATCATGGTTGCCCAGCAGTTAAAAGAAGCCAACAGCTCGATTGGGGATGAAAGTCAAGCATTTATTACACGACATGCATCAAAGCAGGCGAGGGATGCATGCATCAGAGTCTTTGGCGGGCACAGTGAAGATGTTCTCAAGGCTCTCGTCTTACGACATTCAAACTGCTATTTATTTTAGTAACAGTACAACTGCAATTATTGAAGATGATATCCGATCTTGAAGATACATGGCAGAGTGCCATTTTTGAGGTGTAAGTTGTTTTAAATCTTTGAAGTAATTAGTTAGATTTTCATGCTACGCACAGTACTCGAAGGAGATAAGACCGTCAAAGATGTCTGAATTCAGGATGGTGAAGAGCACAGGCGAACCTAAAGATAAGACCGTCAAAGATGTCTGAATATTATTCCTTCTCAGGATGGCGAGAGCACAGGCGAACCTAAAGCAGAGGGAAGGTTTCTTTTAGTAAAGGTCATAGTATGAAGGGTATGAGGTAGATGTATTAAGCCTCTCGATAATATCTCCTTATAGAAGAATTGTTCCTTGTCATTGCATTCTTGTGCTGGTGAGAATTTATCATATTTTGATTGAATATATTTAAATCGTCTTTCAATTGTTCTGCTATAAAATTGTCTGGCATTGCTATTATTTCATATGGGTATTCAACAAAATTGAAATTGCATTAGGTGTGTCTTTGGAGTGTTACCCTCCTATACATTATCAAGAATGCCCAATTTAGTGTATAGGGAACTGATTTGATTTTAAAGCTGGTCTTTGATAAACCAACTTAGATGTGATAGAATAACTTAGATATATTTTAATTTCAAAGTTATCCAGTTTTAAATCTATATTTAAAAGTAGTAGGTTAAAGATTCTAAGAAATGAAGATTTGGCCAAAAATTGTTGGATTTATATATTTAAGTGATTATTTATGTAAAATCCAATAGATTCTGAACAATAAAAAACAGTGATTCATATAAATTTGTATTGCAAGATTCTGGTCAAAAAAGCCATAACAATGCTATTTTATATTGCCGGATTCCAACCAAAAAAACCATAACAGTGATTTGTGTAAATTTTTGCTTGCCAAATTAAAAAAAGCCAACACCAATTTAAAATATTCCAGATCTAACCCAACTGTTTTTCCAAAATTTGTAATTTAAATAATTTTGCCCAGATTTTTCTTAAACAAATCTTAAACCTTTATTAAAATTTGTAATTATCAAGATTTCTCCTGACAAATCTAAACTAATATGATTACATTTTTTAATGTTTTACTAATAACAATACACTTATGTTTTTTTAGTAATATTGTTTACCTGGTTTTTTAAGTAATATTTTTTTATCTGAACACAACCAACAACCAGTTGTTTATCTTTTCATTAAATTTATCATAGTAATTGCTCTTGTCTACTTTTGGCCTTGCTTATCTTTTCATTAAACTTAGTACATTAAATGCTTCTTATTTTTTTACTATTTTCATCAAACTTATGACAGTAATTGCTTCTTGGCTACATCTCCTGGCTATATGTTGTCTTTTTTTAATTGTTTGTCCATCTCCAAAATCAATATGTTGTTTTTTTTAATTGTTTGTCCATCTCCAAAATAAAGGAATGTTGATTTTACTATTTGCTTATTGTTGAATTCCTTTTGTGATGATTTGAGGTGTAATTTTTTTTTCCAAAATTGATTATGTGAAATATTTTTAAAAATAGTAAACTGTATTTGTAATTTTTAATATTTGTATCTATTATAATTTTTTAATTATTTTAAACAGAAATAAAAGAAGCTTCAATCATAAAATATTATTTGTGTTTGTTATAATTTTTTAACTATTTTAAACAGACAAAAAAAGCTTCAATCATAAAATATTAAAATATATTTAAATTATGAAAAATATAAAATCTTTTTTCTAAAATTTGAATGGTACTAAGTGATGGACAAAAAGCTATGTCCATCATCATGACAATACATCACATAATTGCAATAGATATTATGCTTTCAAGATTATATATTTAGGAGATTGCATATTAGATCAAGGTATTATATATATATTATATATATATTTTAAGAATTTGCAACATATTATAAATTAATTCAAGTTTTTTTTTATGCTTTCAAGATTATATATTTAGATATTTAAGAGATTAAATATTAGATCTATGTATTATATAGATTTTTGTTGGAGTTATATATTATATAAATTTTTGTTGGAGTTAAATGATATTTTTGATCAACTAATGCCATCTTGTGAAAAGTTGGAGAATAAAAAGTTTGTGCCTAGTACATTAAATGGTTTATCTAATCACATCAAATGTTAGTTTGTGGTGTAACTAACAACTAAGAATAAATAGTTCGTGTCTAGATTTTTTTAATCTTATCAAATGTGTGTCTGTGAATGTGTGTCTATTACATTAAATGGCTTATTTAATCATATAAAATGTTTTCTTTTGTGATGTAGTCAACAACTATGAATCCTTGATGATCCACTCGACCATAAAACTCCACACAAGACAAAATTTGAAAGGAAAGAAAAATGTTTCGCTGCTTAACACTTGTAAAGATAGAACTCTTTAAAAAATGTAAAGATCCCAATGTTTTTGGTAAAACTTTTAATGATCATAAAGGAGTAACCCAAAACATATGCAGAAAAATTACTACTAATTTTGTTTTAGAAATTGTATCAGGTAGAAAACCTCATTGATTCCTTAACTTCTCTATCACTAAATTTTATTCTATTTAGTAATTTGTAATTTGCATCATTTTAGAAATGTTTGCTCTCGAACACTTTTACTATTGCAAGTTGGGCACACACTTTTGGTTTTGAAGAATTATGTAGCATGTTTGATCCAAATGAAGAACATAATTCTTGTCATGTTGAGCCTTGGCTTTTTAGCTAGTTCTTTGCAACATTCCCTCTATCTTCTTCTAAATCTCACAAGCCTCATCCCTAAACTTGAGTTCCTTATTGATTTATCTTTGCTCATGGTCAAAGTTCATAGAAGTAATTAGACAACCAAGTTGATAATTAAGGGCTGTAATCCAAATAGGTCTCAAAAGGTCAATTGCTTGTGGAATTGCATTGAACTTGATTGTCGCCCCATTGAATGTATGGGAGACTTTGATTCCATGTTATAAGATACTTGTGGTTGTACATGTGAAGCCATTGTATTTCCATGTGATTTACAACCTCAGTATGTCCATTGCTGTGAGAATGGAATGTTGTGAACATAGAATGTTGTGAGTCTAGATGATGCCACAATGTTTTCCAAAAGACATTCACAAATCTAGAATCATGGTCGATGATGATTGTACTCTATTGACCATCGCGCTTCCATATGTGTTCAAAGAAGAGTTGTGTTGATCGATGAGTAGTCGTAGTCTTCTTGTGAAGCATGAGGATAACTGTTTTTGAAAAATTGTCGACCACTACCAAGATTGCATCACGCTAGTGCGTGGTGACAAGATATAACAATTCACTCTGGCATAAACCATGCACAACTTAATGTATTTGTTGGCATTTAAATTGAGTGAAGGCCAACATAAATACTTCTAAAGTGGTCAATTGTTTTGTTGAAATGTGCATCCAAATAAGATTATGTCAATTCTCACCTTGCAATACACGATGTTGTTCTAGCTTTTAGAGCAAATTGTCCTTCAAGTGGTAGTAAAGTGAAATAAACTACCCTATTTGGAGTTGTTGATGATACATTGATTACAACTTAGTGTTGTCTTGGTTGACGTGGTTTGATGAGATGATTGAGAAGTAGTGCTTGCACTCTCCCCACCCGGGTTCAAATCCCCGATGAGACTTTGGCCCGCTGTGATGAGGTTAGAAGGATAGGCGCCCCCGTTGAGTGGGGACCCCCTTGTGGGTGTGTCTACGGTTGTCTCAATCCTTGCTAAGTTATAATTTTCTTGCTAGGTGTTGGCTTGCGGGCTATTGGCACTAGCCTAGGGTTTATAGTGGTAGCCAACTGGATTTGAACCTGGGCCTCACCTAGGTAATCCCGACTAGTTATTGATTCCCCTAGATCTTACAATGGAGGCTATTGAGAAATGGTGTCATAACCATGCATACAAAACATTGTAAGAAGTGAAGTGATAGGAGGTCGACTAAGGTAATCAACAATTATATTGGTTTTGTCTTTTTGTGCTTAGTTAACAACGAAGATTATTGTAGGTAACTAATCCACTTCCACTGTCTTGTTTTTTGCAACATAGACTACAAAAGGGAAAACTCTAGAGGCTTCTAGTTGGTACATATAACCATTCTCTACCTAGAATGTAGTGTCTTCATTGTTGAAGTGTTTGCATAGTAACATACAACTCCCTTTCACTAGTAGAACACGTATGAATAATATCATTGAAAATGTTTATAAATAGAATGCCATTGGGTAACCAACTTGAGTTTTCATAACTCCCATAGGATAGTATAAATAATTAGTCTCTTTCAAATTGCTAATTTAAATTAGGTAGAGTGAGAACTGGAGCTATACAAAGCTTGTCTTTGACATATTAAACAACTTACATAGTTGTGAAAGCTTGTCTTTGACATATTAAACAACTTACATAGTTGTGTTGATGTACATTTGAATATTGTTTTTCCACCTCCATTCATTCATTACCAAGCAATGTGGTTGAATCCTAAAACAATCGTGTGACAAAAATGTGCTAAAACAAGGAAACACCTTAAACACGTGAATGTTTCTTAGTGCCAACCAATATTTGATGACTTTAATTTTCTTTAGGTCAACTCAAATGCTTATAGAGTCAATCACATAAAGAAGACAATTAATACTCTTCATTACAAAAGAGCACTTCTCCAAGTTTTTATAGAGTTTACATTGTTTGAGAGTATTAAGCACTCATTGGCGTTGCAACAAATTATTTTCCCATGATTTGTTGTAAATCACTATCATATAAGTAGAAAATGATACATTTCCCTTAAAAAGGGTTGAAGAACATTATCCATGTACATATTAAAGGTCATAAACACATTTGTTCGACCAAAATGCATGATTGCCAATTCAAGGCTCCCTTGGTTTTGAAAGAATAACTTTAAACCTTTGAGAACTTTATGGAGATTTGATGATATCCAACTTGAATTTAATTTTTGTAAAGAACTTAGCATCCCTTAAGAAATCAAGTAAATAATATGTTCTTGAGAGATTATATATGCTCTCATTGAGGTCTTATTGAGAGCCCTACAATCGATGCACATACACCATCTCCCATATTTATTAGGAACTAAAACCACTACACTACCAAAAGAGAGGAAATAGGTCGAATATGCCCTTTGTTGATTGATTCATTTTTTTTTATGGATTGATTCATTTTGGACTAAAACAAACCCTTTGTAAATATATTTATTGAATAATGAACCTGAAACAAGATCTATGGAGTGTTTTCTGTGACAATGCAAAGTCCTTGAAAACATCTTTGTATTCTTCAATTACTCTATGAAAGTCGACATTGTTGGTCGATGGAGAGTTGACTAGGTGTTGTGATATTATTGTTATGTTGAGGCTTAATAATCAACAAGATGAATTTCTAAGCATGGTTGATCAACTTTCTTGGTTGCTTCATTGAAACAAAAGACACTACAACCTTGGATTGACATTTAGGAATGCCATACAATTGTTCCTTGATATGATAATCACCTTATGTGGTAAACACTGGTAATTGTGATCTCTACCTTGTAAGTATGTTTTTTCAATTAGTGCATTAGCTATTGAGAGTGGTGCTATATAACCAAACACTTCATCCTTGAAAGACTTGATAAAATATGTTGGATTGCACTATTAAGTTACTATGAGATCTTGTTATTCCTTCATCCAACCAACTTTGTGATTCTACAATTGCAGAGTCGTAATAAGATCCAATTTATTCAAAAAAAAAAAAAAATTGCATAATTCGTTGTACTACCATTGTCGACAATAAGATGTAATGGCTTATTTTTTTGGGTATGTGTTATATTATTTGTATGATTAACCCATGTATTGTACATTCGAATGAGATTAGGGGTGTTACCTGCCCCTCCCCACGGTTCGGGGGTGTAGCCCTTGAAAAAAAATGGGTTGTTTTTTGGTCTATTTTTTACCTGTTATTGATGTTTTTTTATCCAATGGTTTTGGTCTAGATTGGATCATTATATTATTTGTCATCTATCTCAATGCTTTTAGAGTGGAAAAAAAATGGAGGAATCAACTTGCAAGGTCATTTTAGTAGTAGGTCCCAATTTGGAAAATTGGGGTTAAGGAACCTTCTAAAGCCATTTTGAGGCATTAAACGATGGCTTTTGGGGTTCTTGTGTATGAAACTAGTACTACCCCCTTGACAATGTTCTACACTATGAGACCTTTCCAACAGTGCAAACCATGCATCAATCAGAGTTCATATGCAAACATTATGACTCCAGCAAGTTGATGTTAGGTACGGGATCTATAATAATAGCAGAAACAAAAATAAGGAAGAGAATAAAAATAGAACAACAAAATATAAGTTACCACAACACCAAAATAATACATTTATTGATAGGAAACAATGTTCACTTGCCTCTTCGAGGGGGAAACCTCCATCAAAGCATCAGTCTATTACAATAATTCTCAAGAAAAGAACCTCTCATACCTCCTACTCTTATTTATAATAATTCTATCTTCTAATGAACATTCGAGAGGAAGATCTTTCTAGAAGCGAAAACTTCTATTAGGTCTTCTTACATTGACGTGTTCACATTTTTTAAATAGGCCTTATTACCTAATGTCGGCCTTTATTACAGGGAAAATATATTATTCTACCTACATGAGAGGTTAGAGGGTTAGGTCCCTAACATGCCATCCCTCTTGAAGAACAACCTTGTGTTGAACCCTATACGTTTTTCCTTCTTTTTCATTCCTCTATACTTAGTTTCTCTTCTAAGTTTGTTTCTGTCCCATAAAATTTCAATATCATACATTTTACACTTCTCCTCTCCATGACCTATATATTCTACTATATTTAGTCACTTATTATATTCATGGGTTGGTGGACTCACAGACTTGTGGTTTTATTTGAGTTCTTCCACGCCAACTCCCTAGCATGATGTGTCCCTTTACTTTCACATTTCTCGATTCATATTAAATGTTATTTATATGGACTCAATCACTAAATTAAATTTCGAAAAGGCCATTGTTAACGACGTTTTTATCGAGGAAAATCAAATTTATTTCATGTTAATTCTTTCATAAAAAAATCTAACCTATGTATTATTGAGTGGAATCTTATCACTCTTCTAAGTGGTATTACAAAGAAGTCTATCAGGCCACTAAAGATGACCAAAAGAAAACAACATTTTTGCGGGGATACTTTGAACTTATTCGCTAGAAAAGATCACAATTACCACTGGTCGAGATCATATTGGTATTATTCAACATTGCGAGAAAGAGATAATAATAAGGATTGTACATCAGGAATAACTCTCGTTGTTTGTGTTCATGAAGTTTTCAACTGCAAATATATTGTCACCTGGTGTATTGATAAATTTGTCCAGAATAAAAGAGCAATCCCACTACAGAGTGACTCCTTTGTTTCATTGGTGCCTTCAATTTTCAAGAAAATGTTGAAATTACCAGAGCCGAATTTAACATATAAAGGAGAGGAAGATAGAAATTTTCTTAAAAGGAAAAGCAATGGAATTGAACTCTTACATGAATATTTACAAGACCCTGCAACAATGCTACAATACGTATCCAGAATTCAGGTTAGTTCTTTAAAATATCCTTATCGAGAAATTGCTTGGTTTTTTACTAGAGTTACTGGACAATATTCTACGACAACTATCCTCCGGTTGGACCTATATTATTTACATTTTACAGTTCATGAGAATGTAGTCTTCAACTGGGAGAAGATCATATCCAATGAAATTTCTGCACAGTTACTGAATTTTAAAAATGAGAAATTTTTTGCATGAGATCTTATATGATATTTTCCATCACATATTGTCATATCTTTAAAGGTCTGTGTGTTGGAAAGAGGGTAAACTCAAAAGTTGACCTTGTGACTATGTGGTATCAAGCTCTCTGGAGACATAAAGTTATCCATTATTTTTATGAAGTTTACAATGATTTTGTGTCTAAATTTAAGAGATTACTTTTTTGAGAAGATACTTCTAGGCTTTCATTAGAAGTGTCAACCTATCTGAATACAAAGGGAGTTCTAGAAAAAAATGGATAATTACAACATTATTAGGATTTTTTGTTCTCATGAAAAGCCTATATTTCTCCCTTATTATGTTCCGGGCAAATTATTCATTATAGAGGTAGTGAAACAGTATAAGTTTTAGTTTCATGTTTTTTTATGAAAAAGAGAAAAAAATTATTCTTCTCCCTTGGAAAGTTGGTGAAATTCTGTTGAAAGGAATTTCCAAAATTGATGAATATGCTTCTTATTTTGACCATTTTAATTTGAAATTTGCAAAAGAAATCAAAGGGCTTGATCCTAACCATCTTTTTTATAATCATATGATATTAGTCGGGCTTAGCCGTGCACTATTTATTACATTTATATTTGGAGAAGAAGAGGGTGACATTTATGACCATCCTGTTCAAAGTGTTAATAAAAATTATAGTGATATAGATACCATTGCGAGCACTACATAACATTATAAAAAAAGTGGGAAACCCTCAAGTGAAATAAGTGCTCATTCACCTGTTGTTTCTCATAGAAGTGTGTTTCCTAAATTAAACTCTCGGTCTGCAATGACCCAAGAAAGAAAACCCTCAAATAATAATTCAGGTGATGATGGAGAAAAAAATCCTCCTCAAGAAAGTTTAGAAAACCCACGAAAAAGAAAAGAATTAATTCTCAAAAAGGGGGAGAAGAACAAAACATACCTGAAAATGATATCTTGCTTGATGATATGGATTTATATGTTGATATTGAAAATATATGGTTCTCGGATGAAGAGGAACACACTCAATTTTTTTTCCAAAATTTGTAATTTGAATAATGTTGCCCATATTTTTATCTTAAACCTTTCTTAAGATTTGTAATTATCAATATTTATCCTAACAAATCTAAACTAATATTTGTATTTGTATTCTTACATTTTTTAATGTTTTACTGATAATGATAGAACTATGTTTTTTAAGTAATATTTTTTTATTAAGAGATATCTGAACACAACCAATTGCTTATATTTTCATTAAATTTATCACAGTAATTGCTCCTTGTCTATTGTCTTCACACTCTTTTCATCAATAATTGTTTCTTGTTTTTTCACACTCTTTTCATCAATAATTGTTTCTTGTCTTTTCACACTCTTTTCATCAAACTTATCATAGTGATTGCTTCTTGGCTACATCTCCTGGCACCTTACTATATGTTGTCTTTCTTTATTGTTTGTTGACCTCCAAAATCAAGGAATGTTGATTTTACTATTTGCTTATCCTTTTATTTTAAGACCAAAGGGATTTTGCAATTTTGAGAAAGATTACTTTTTGTGATTGATGTATTGCTTACACCTACTATTCTTTATGGATGTGAAGTCTGGGGCTGTAGTATCTCTCATGAATCCTAGAGAAAGATAGAGCAAATACAAAAGAATTTTATAACCTATTATCTCAAAATTAAAGGAAATACGCCCTATCCCATCCTCCACGTAGAAACAAGCCTCTCCCCCATTGAGAGCATGGCTATGACTAGATACCTAATGTATAAGAACAAATTAAACAACATGGAAAACAAGAGGCTACCTAAAATTGCTTAAAAATCAAGTCATAACCACCATCGACTCAAGCGAGGATGGCATAAAGACTCCCGGTCTTGGCTAAACTATTGGGTAATCATGGAAGAAACCATTTTGCAGAATAAAGATACTATTAAAAAAAACGTCAAATCAAAATTTAAGGAAAAAATTTGGTGTGATAAAGAATTAGAGGAAAAAATAAAATTAAGGTATTATAAAGATGTAATCAACCCTAATCTAGAAGATCAAAATTATTTATTTGTTTTGCCAAGTGTAAAGAAAAAAATAAGCATTGCTAAGATAAGAACAATTTCTTACGAGCTCCATAGTGAAACTGGGCGTTGGTCAATTCCTAAAATGCCATGGGATGAAAGAGTGTGTCACCTTTGTGACACTAAGAAGGTTGAAGATGAAAAGCACTTTCTCTTAGATTGTCCAGCCTATATCCATATTAGATCTCATTTTCAAAATATTGATCACACTATCAACCTTCCTAACCTCTTAACTCAACAAAGGTATGGTGATCTTGGAAAGCTTCTCTTAATGTTTTTCGATCACAGAAACAAAATTCTAAAAAAACAAAAGTAATTACTTTCCCTCTTAAAGTTCGATGGACCAATTAAGTCTTAGTAAACGTTAATCATCATCTCATCATCATATGAAATATTTTTAAAAATTAAAATAAATTTAAACTATTATTTATTTATATTTGTAACTTTTTAAATATTTGCATCCGTAATAATTTTTTAACTATTTTAAATAGAAACAAAAAAGCTTCAGTCGTAAAGTACTAAAAAGTATATTTATATGTATTTAAATTATGAAATATATAGAATCTTTTTCCTAAAATATATTGAATGGTACTAGGTGATGGACCAAAAGCTATGTCCATCACTATGACATTAATAAATCACATAATTGAAATGCAGGATATTATAAATTACATATTACGCTTTCAAGATTATATATTTAGGAGATTGCATGTTAAATTAAGATATTATATATATATATATATATATATATATATATATAAAAGAACTTGCAAGATATTATAAATTAAATAAAGTTTTTATGCTTTCAAGATTATATATTTTAGATATTTAAGAAATTAAACATTAGATCTATGTATTATATAGATTTTTGTTGGAGTTCTATAAATTAAATAAAGTTTTTATGCTTTCATATTATATATTTAGATATTTAAGAAATTAAATATTATGGAAAAGTGAAAACCCTTGGGGTAGGGAAACACCTTATAACAGATCCTATTATGGAAGGGACCTTCTCTTGTTCACTTGCCTCTTTGAGGGGGAAACTGCCTAATGAGATACAGCTCCAAATACAATACTTCTTCTTCGTACCTCATTACATTGCTTGAACCACTTTATATAGTGCTACCAACCACCTAAGAACATTCTATAGGAGGAACCTTCTAGTAAGTCCTCTTAATTTATTATGGTTAAACTAATATATCTAACTACCATAGTGGGTCTTATTTAATAATATAGTGGACCTAGTCCACCTTACATTGAATGGCCTCCACACCCCCCGCCCCCCACCACTACCTCTCTAGCTACACTACATTCCATCCCCCTTATGAAAGCATTGTCCTCAACGCTAGTTATGAGGGTGTACAACCATATACTAGGGTCTCATGCATAAGTGTGAACCATAGTACCGAAGTAGACTAGAGAACCAAGGTCCCATGTATAAATGAAATCCACCATGTGTTATAGGATTAATCGATAAATGCAGACATAAACAGATCTCCCTAAATCCACCTGGATCTAGAACAAAACAGAACAGAATATGATGCTTTCCCTAAGATCTAATTATTGAGTTTACTAGTTAACAAGAGACAAATAACATACCATTTAAATGTCGTTTCCTCTTTCCATTACCATCCAAGCTCCACTCCAATGCTCTTGTGATATTGAATCTGCAAGGGAACACAAGCCAACCAAAGTGAAAGCAATATAATAAACTCAACATGAACCTATGTATGTGATCAAGGAATCATACAATAAAACAAGACTAGTTTTATGGGAAAGAAACATATTGTTGTATCATATTAAAATGAAAGTGGAGATTGCAACCAAATCCTTGATGTCGCAAGGTCCCCTTTCAATGGCCCTTTTCTCCAACACATACACTTGTTCCAACCTTGAATGAATAAAATCCACAATGACTTGATGAACAAAAATAAGGCTCTCAAGCATGATCTGAAGTAGAATTCTCCATCCAATTCTTAGCCTATTCCACCTTAGCCTTTTCCATGAGAGATCCCTCTTTATGTAGGGTAAAAGAGAGATGGTTGAGGAGATTAGGATGATCCCACCAAATCAGAGAAGCGAGTAAAGTCCAAACCGTTCAGAGGCCACATCATCTTCTAGGATATCCCCTTCTAGAAATTTTGTGAAGTTTGACTTTTCCTTAGATTTTGACATCGTCGCACCCCAGCTATAGTGCATCTTGCAAAGATGTTGCAGTTCAACTCTAGAGCAGGGGGTGATGACCAGGCATCGTCGCACCCTGCGACCTTTACAGCTTGCGACGACCTTCCTTAATAAGGTTTTTGAGAAGAGAAAACCAATCACTTTCCTCATGTAAAAATACTCTTTTTGGAAACATGAACACATGTTGTCAATGTATCACCGGGGTGACCAAAATAATGTGTAATAGAATGACCCCCAAAGTATGAATTTGGAACTCGTGATATCCAAAATACTTTGTAGAATGTGTGTGTCGAACAAGGAGCGTACCGATCGAGAACCTGCAAACAGTCAAGCATAAGCATAATAATATACCATTGTCCGACGTAGGCATCCCGATACTCAGATTAAAAAATGTCAAGTGAGTTATGGACACTAAATATACATTGTGGATCCATGTCATTGTGAATCAACATAGCCACCAGGAATACACTGTGGATCTATGCTTTAAAATGACTCAAATTCGGACATAGCCACGAGACATACAAAGTGGATCTATGTGTCAATACAAATCATGAGTACTCCATCGCAACCTGGATCAGAATGATGAGATCCAGGGTCTTCATTTCCATCGTCCCCAAGCATGAATCTAACCATGTGATTACAGGTGTTGAAGTCGAACATGGTAGAAAAGACTTGATTACCGATCAATGATGAGAACTGTTAACAAGTGCGAGGGAAATCACCATTGATGTCAATGACTCCCAAGGTACCTTTGTACAATCCAACGAATGCGAATAAATGAGTTGAAGTCGAACACTCAATGAAATCTCCCAATCATGGGTCAATGATGTGAACCCACTGTTGGAAGCAAAGAGGCCTGCCATTGAGGCATGCAAGATCTAAGGTACTAAATAATTTCTAAGTCTTGTTCCTGGATAATTAGTTGAAGTTGATAGTAAAAGACTCATCACAAGAGGGACTTAATGTATCCCCCATCAATGAAACAAAATAAGTAATAGATTTGAAGTAGATCAGAGTATGAAGTGATTTGAAACTGACTCAGGGAAGGCCAACATGGTAGAAAATTTATAACTGCAGATGGTCAACTCAATATAAGGCTTATTCAAGTTGGACTTCTCTTGAACATATGAACAACAAGACAATGGTCTTGGCAGAATTGACTCAATGAGGACCCAACATATGAATTTGTGGATGGTCAAACGTGAGACAAATGCATTTACCAACCTAGATACAATGATGAAGAGGGGTGTCATGTTCAAGAGCGACTATTACTGCCACTAACACAAATACAAAGACACATTTCTTTTCCAATTTCCCCCCACCATTTCGGGCGAGTACCTCTTTATTTTTACGCAAGCTTGAGGAGGATAACATATGCTTGTTGATGTAGGCTCATATTTCGGATGAGTCCCTCGTAGTATGTTTAACAAACCCTAAGAAGGAGTGGTTTGATCCCATATGGGTCTTTTGATGTTTGTTTAATGAGTCCAAAGAAAGAAACTCAGGGGTTTTTCATGTTTAGAGATTCTGAAAAACACTTAAAGAGAACTCCATCGGGTCCTTTTTCATAAATTACTCTGATGAGACCAAAAAAGTGATAACCTACCGCTCGTCATATGTTTTCTTCAAATACTTTTACGAGCGCAAAAGAACAAGGTTGCTCGGCAATCTTTTCATTTTTATGGAGCGTGAAAAGAGATTAAAGGATACTCCATAGGATTCATTTTTCGTGTCACCATTCCAAGTTCGAAAAAATGACAAAGTACTACTCGATTACATTCTCATGGTTTCACGAGCGTGAGAAAGAATTAAGACTTCACTCAGAGTTTTTCTTGAAAAACCCTAAAAGGATATATGACAAATGTACAAAAACAAACCAAAAAATGGATCCTTATTTTAACGTTCCACTCCTAGACTTCTCTATCTGCAAAAAATCAAACACTTGATCATTCAACGAATCGTCTCCATAGAAAAGGTAATCTTCATTTCCTACATCTTTCCATGGATTAAAATTTGTTTTTCATTGGTTGAAAATAGACTTTTGAGTTGATTTTTTGGGGGTACTTATGCGCGGAGGTCGTCGCAGGCGCCCTACATTGGGGCCTGCGAAAATCTAGGATCTCTATAGGTATCCCTATAGCTAGCCTGTGACAACGACGCACTGTGCAAATGCACAGTCCTGCGACGTCCGCAACCCAAAAAAATTTAAAGATAAATTTTCCAAGAAAAATTCTCCATGGAAGAAGATTATGATTCTAATCTCTCTGTATGGTTCCATGGAAGGTTTTCCATGGTCAAAATGTTGGAATGGAATGAAAGAGAGCACGAAGAGGAAGACTACTTTGTCGGGAATGACCGAGTAATGGTGATGGCCCTCCAACAGTGTGGGTTATTGAAATTCTTTAAGATCCAGGGTATGAGGGCTCAGTTGAGACTGCTTGAGTGCCTAATTCACATGTGGGATGTGAACGAGCAAACGTTTCATGTTGGTTCTCACACTCTTATGATAGATATCGAGGATATCTACTTCTTAACTAGACTATCTCTTTGTGGATCCTGAGTAACACTCACAGATCGCAGGGGTGGCAGTGAGCCTATGAACCACTACATCAGTGAACATTGTGAACTAGGTACCTAAAAACATAGCGGTAAAGGGTATCACCAATGATGATGTATATATGGGCTTGATACCGTATACGATGACGACCTGTACTATAAATATCATGCCAAATTTTTTGAGTCTGGAGATATATGATGATATATCTGTACCATATGTCATCAGAAATGATCAGAAAGAGAGATTCATCAAGTAAGGAATCATTTTCCACATGTTCTCTCTTAGTAGAGGGAAAGTCACATATCAATTCGACCAAAACCAAAGACTTCTTTAACCTGGCATGTTCAAATTCCAAGTCAAACTCTTGGAGAATGACTATCCATTTCGAGTACTTCCCCCCCAGAAATTGTTGAGTAAGTATATGTTTCATGGGGTTGCAATCAGAAATAACTGTGGTTCTGCATAATAAGATGTAGTGATGAAAACGTTGGACAAATTGAACAACTGCCAAGGCCAATTTCTCCACATGTAGGTATTTGGTCTCAGTAGTCATAAGACTCTGACTCAAATAGTATATCACATGCTCTTCGTGCAAATAATCCTCTTGGAATAAAACCATAGCAATGGTAGAGTCTGAAGCAGCTAAGTATAGGAAATAATCTCGGCTATAGTCAGGGGGAAACAACAATGGTGTACGGGTTAAGGAAAGTTTCAAAGACTCGAAAGCTTTGTTTGTAGTATCGTCCCATACAAACTCGTAACCTTTCTTGAGGAACCGAGTGAATCCTTTCATTAATTCAACGTAATTGGGAATGAATCGACGTAAAATGTTTTCCTTCCCTTGCAAACTTTGGAGTTGGCGTAATGTGGAAGGAGGTGGTAGATTAAGAATAGACTCAACCTTAAAAGGGTCTACCCGAGTCCCATGTATAGACACAATGAAACCAAGAAGTTGGTCGGATCGCACACAAAAAACACATTTGTGTGGATTCAAACATATGTGATAATAACAACAGCGTAGGAAAATGGCCCTTAAATGTGTCTAGTGATCTTGATGAAGCATGGAATGCATCGTTAGATCGTCAAGATAGGGTTGCACAGTGTGCTTAATATCATGAAAAGCGTAAAACAACGCGTTGAAAGGTCACACCGGAATTTTTGATACCAAAGGGTAATTTCTACTACACAAAGGTTCCCCAAGGGAAGATAAAATTAGTCTTGTGTTGATCTACTGGTAAAATATTAATTTGATTATAGTCGAAGAAACCATCCATCAAGGATAATACTTCACTCTCGGCATAGTCGTCACCGATCTGGTCAACAAAAGGAGTTGGATAATTGTCCTTTGGACAAGATTTATTTATATCCCTATAATCTACACAAACACAGATTGTTCCTTGTTTCTTATTCACCAGAACAAGATTGGGTACCCAATCAGTCAAAGCCAGAGGATAGATAAAGCCAACTTTAATAAGTTTTTTCAACTTCAATCTTGATAGCAACATCTTTATGTGGATGAACTGGGCAAAGCCTCTGCTGAACAGGTTTAGCATCTGGATACGTCTTAATCTCATGCACAAAAATATCAGGATCAATACCTGGCATTTCTTCATAACTCCAGGCAAAAATGTCACAAAATTCTTGAAAAAATGCTTTATAGGTGCAGACCTCATCAATAGAACATGAGGCATCGATATGGACATTTTCCACGACTCTGGGTTTAATCGATATGTCTAGAGGAACAGTAGGTGAAATGCTACTCAAGTTCCTTTCGTACAAGACATCGTGTGTTGACTCAGGAATGGAAGAGATAACAACAACGATTGACAGAGTCGAAATCCATTGATATCTCTCTATGGTATCGTGTTCTAGGGAGAGGATAGAATGATGATGCCCATCGTCCCATGGAGTATCTTCTATAGACATGACTGACATGATCATCTCGTCAGTAGGAAAGATCACATGAAACAGATCTGAAGATGTATCACGGAGAAAAGGAGGAGAGGGAGTTGTCGATTGAATAGCTTGATAAGAGGATTCAACCGAACTTAAAGGCATCTTGTCACCATAACAAAGACAATCACCAGGGTTAGGCACTATCCACAGGTCATAACACTCAGTGGTTTCACGAACAATCATGGAGATCATGTTAATCGAAGGGACAAAAGGAGGAGTTATATTGGGTGGTGGGATTGGAAATGTACCCATCAAGGTTGAATCTTTTAAAAGACCCACATCGACATTCTCATAACCGAGAGATGTCTTCAAGATAAAAGGAACATTGCTAGTACGAGAATTAGAATTCAAGAAGGCCAGTTGGTCGACAGTAATGACCTTTCCATGTTAAGCCCTAATATTGTCTCATTACCCCTTAATTGGGGCATATTATATTAGTAATGTTATTTTATTTATATCGGCTTTAGGCCATTAGTTGTAATTATACCTCCTAGTCTCCTATATATACCAAGGAGACATTTTCATTTTGAATCATCTTGTACTTGAACATTTAAGTGGGGTGAAAGGAGGTTGCCCCCTCGAAGAGGCTTATTATCAGAAATAATCTCTTTTTTAAGGCGTTGAGTACTTTTTCAGAGGTTTTTCTATGCTAAATTGATATTTGGTTCTTAACATATGGTATCAAAGCTCAAGGTCTTGGGGTTTCGCTGCTACATCTGAGATACTTTGGAATTTTTTCTATAACTGTTTTTCTACAATATTTCATAAGGAACATCTTGGAGGATATTTAGTAGATGGATCAAGTTACGTTGGGTTCAAAATTAATCTCCTGAGGCCTTATACGTTCTGATATAGATCCTATACAAGATAGGGTTTTGGAATCATCTTGAACTGAGTCATTGCGGAATTTTCTCTATAAAAATATTTCTGTAACGTTTCAGACCTTGAACTCTGGAGGATATTCACAAAAATTAGCAAGGTATTTGTGGTAAATTTTTTAGATTATGGGTCATCTTAAATTTGTAGATACACTCTGTGTAAGATAGGGTATCTGACTAGTCCTATTGACTAGTCTCAAGAAGGTGTTCCAGGTAAAACAATCATAACTTCTTCCTAGAGTATCCAAATTGAGTGAGACTGGTTTCATTGGATCGTGGACAATCTTTAGTATTTTTGGTGCAAGTTTCATAATTTTATATCAATTATTTTGTGAGGGGAACGCTATACAAGTGAGATCTCCTGGAAAGGCCAAAAATCGACAAGTTGTGGGGAAGTTACCGTAAATTCCACTTGGCACATCCAATTTTGATGAGACCTGTGGCATTGCAGAGAAGAAATATTAGAGAACTACATAAAATAAAGTTTCATACCTAGAAGGGTTGAAACTTGGGAGATACAACAGAAGAAACATTGTTTAGTAGAACCACCTCAAAATCAAGGTTCAAAAGTGATACTTGGCCAACATGCCACCCAAAAAGGGAACTTCTACATCAAATAAGCCTCCAAACAATCCTACTTGGACTCTTGATGAAGGTGAAGAAATGCATAGGGACATAAATGATTTACAAAAGAAGATAGTAACAAAAGATGAACTACAAGAGATGATGGAGGGTTTAAAAGGGGAGATCATGGAA
>ML820305.1:53109-70647 GCA_009831015.1 Picea engelmannii
CTACATGGCAGCCCAAATATTATTGTAAGTGACAGAGATCCCATCTTCACTGGACACTTTTGGACAATATTATTTTCTTGTTTGGGTACTCAATTGGCTCATAGCTCATCCTATCATCCTCAATCTGATGGACAAACAGAGATAGTGAACAAATGTCTGGAAGGCTACCTTCGTTGCTTTGTCTCTAATAAACAAACATAATAGTTCAAATGGTTACCCTTGGCATAATGGTGGTATAACACTTCCTTTCATACTACAACAAAAAATACACCATTTATGGCACTTTATGGATACCACCCTCCTTCCATCACTTCTTCTCTAAAATAAAAATCTAAGGTTCAATCAATGGAAGATCACATCGAGAATCAACAACAATTTCTCCAAATCTTAAAGGAAAACCTGACCATGGCACAAAATCACATGAAACAACAAGCAAATCAACATCGTAGTGAAAGAAGTTTTGAAGTAGGAGATTGGGTGTTTTTAAGACTACAACCATACAAACATATGTCCCTCAAGCAAGCCAAGAAGGATAATAAATTATCACCAAAGTACTATGGACCTTATAAGGTGTTGCAAAAGATTGGTACTATGGCATACAAATTGGAGTTGCCTGCATCTTCACGAGTACACCCAGTTTTCCATGTTTCATGCTTAAAGAAGGTTATATGCAACAAGATCCCATTTCAAACTATATTGCCAAAACTTGATGAGGAAGGAAAAATCATATTGGAGCCTGAAGCCATCACTGACAAAAGAATTCGCCAGTTGAGGAATAGATCCATTTCAGAGTATCTCATTAAATGGAGGAAACTACCGACTGAAGATTCCACTTGGGAAGATGAGTCTTTTATACAGAAGCATCTAGAGTTACTCAAGCATTGCAGACAACACTTGTCTCAAGGAGAGGGGCATGTTAAGCCCTAATATTGTCTCATTACCCCTTAATTGGGGCATATTATAATAGTAATGTTATTTTATTTATGTCAACTTTAGGCCATTAGTTGTAATTATACCTCCTTGTCTCCTATATATACCAAGGAGACATTTTCATTTTGAATCATATTGTACTTGAACATTTAAGTGGGGTAAAAGGAGGTTTCCCCCTCGAAGAGGCTTATTATATGAAATTGTCTCTTTTTCAAGGTGTTGAGTACTTTTTCTGAGGTTTTTCTATGCTATATTGATATTTGGTTCTTAACAAATGACCTTTACTTGGTGCGGGAAACGTAACACATGGAAAAGGGTAGACACAACCGCGCACATGAAATCGATCCAGCTACGACCAAGTAGAAGATTATAATCAAGAGGTGAATCGAAGACCTCAACCTCTACATTGATCGATTTTCCTTCTAACGTAATAGACAATGAAGGAATAACACCGTAAGGTTTTAAACCTATACCATTGAAGGCCATAAGTGTATTGTGAAACTCAGTGAGGGTAGGAGAGCCAATGGATTTCCAACAAGTAACGGACATAACACAAGTAGAGGCTCCTTAATCAATAACGGTTCTACAAATATTTTTGTTTTCAACAACAACTTGGATCTGAAATGCTAATTGAGGAGAAAGCCTTGGAATATGCTCTTCCAATTCAAAGATTATCAAATTGGTGTTGGTAGGATCAATTCCACCAATATATTTTAATAGTGTCTTTCATTGAGTGAGACAACTTTGAAGGAATTCGAGAGCTGAAATTGCCGAGGGTGCTTGCGCAAGGTCTTCTACAATACTGTAGTTTTGGGCATCACATGCATGATGATTAAACAAGGACTTTCGAGCAATGCCCTTGGGAGGAGGATGAAGAACTGTATTGAGGCTCAGTCGTTCGAGATGAAGAGGAACGTTTGGAGGTGAAGTTGGGGAAGAAGGTTGAACCAACGAAGGTGGTATATCATCAACTTTCTCCTTTGACAAAGAGTAATATTTGGCTCAGGTTGGGACTGCAACTTCGTTCTTTTTAGATTCACCGGTACACATAAGGACATAAGATGAGGTAGAAGTAGAGGATTGGTCATGAATGACCAATTGGGCCTGTTGCTGAGAAGGAAATGGTTGTGATAAGACGATAGGTGTAGAAGGATTTTCGGTCCCTTGCAGGAACTTAGTAACCTCCGCGCGTCGTAGACAATCTTTTGTATAATGACCGTCACCAACAATAAGGCAAGGGTAACGAGGTTTATGCTACTCTTTCTCATCAACGGGCTGCGTTTTGGACTTTTTATATTGTGGATTATTATTTTTTTCCTCCTTATTCTTACCCTTCTCTTTCATTTTATTTTGATTCTTTTTGGTAGGTGTGGATTGAACCGAATTGACTTCAGAATTCTTACTGGAGGAAGGAGTAGGAGTAGGAGTATTTTGTACATTAGAATTATTATATTTAGGATTGGTGTGACTGGCGTGTGTGGACTGAGTTTCAACATGAAATGTGTCAATCACACCATCAATAGCATGAGAATCTACTGGAGGTGTTGGGGTAGGATTGGTGGAAGGATGAGGAGCATCAGTGATCAAGTCGTAAAGAGTTCTCATTTGTGAATAAATGAGATCTAGGTACTGAGCATGACTAATCGCATTCTCTTCAGTGATGACACCACCCATGGAAACATCGCGAGCAATATGACCAATGAGTGATTTGGTAAACCACTCATCCAATAGTTGATCAGGAAGAGGAACTTTGATTAAGCATCTTCTCCTCCTCCACTCATGAATGTGATAAAAAATATCAGTAGAAGAAGATTGTTTAAAAGAGCTCAAAATTTTGGTTCTTGTCTCGTATCGAATTGGAAACTGGTAATGTGTTAAAAAGGACATGGCTAGGGTGTTAAAGTAATTAAATAATCCTCGCGGTAACTTGATGTACCATTTTGTTTTCGAACCCGTGAGAGTTCATTGGAAAAGTCGTAATCTGATGGAGTAGTCCATCAATGAGTTGGAAGAACACCAAATATGGAAATTCATAACATGATTATTCAGGTATTCTCCTACTCGATGGTCAAACTTAATAATGTTATACGGTAACTTGGCCGATATGACAGTCCAATAAGGATAATGTAAAATAGGATCATTCAAAATCCTAGACAAATACGGTAAATCCAAAGTGGCTAGAAAAGGAAACTGTCAGTTCACTTGAGGAAACTGGTAGTTTTGAGAGGGAAGCCCCATAGGTATACCAATAGGACCATAAGCAGTCTGTAGATAATGAGACAATCCTGACAGATTCGGTTGTGGAGGATTTTCAGGAAGGTAGCCCACAGGGTTGGGTTGATTAGGTGTGTTCCCTTGGAAAGGAACATTAGATTGAAAGTTTTGACCCAAAGTGGGATTCAAAGAACCTGGATATGGTTGATTGAGGTTAGGGGGTACAAAATAATTAACTTGATGATGTTTCCCCCCAGACGGTTGTAGATTTCTTTGGAAAGGAAGATTCCAAGGTTGAGATTTTAACACAGGTACATTTTGTCCATAAATTGGGTTATGGACTCCAACTTGAGGTTGCCCCCCAAGTTGAGGTTGTTCCCCAATCTGAGGTTTTCCCCCAAATTGAGGTTTCCCCCAGCTTGAGGTTGACCTCCAACAGGAATATAGAAACCAGAAGTGACAGAATGATTGGTGCCTCCAACTGGATTAGAGCCACTAGGGCTAGGACGATGAGATCCTCCTAACAAAGGTGGAGGAGGAATGTAAGGCCCTCCAGAGAGAACTTGGGCAAGTGTAGGAACAAACTAACTGGCAGCATTATACCAAAGAGGAACAAAGAGGCCAGACCCTCCAGATGGATTTTTGGTAGGGATAGCAATGGAAGTATTCAAAGCGTTATACCTAGGGGGAAGTGACAGATTTTGTCTAAGCAGAAGTGGTGTTCCAATAGGAGCTTGAGTGATAACCACATTTCCAGTAGAAACCATGGTAGCATGTGGAACCACAATAGAATGGGTCATTTGAAGAGGAAGAATCAAGTGAGAACCAACCAACAATTGCTCTGAAATGACAGTGACAATACTGGTAGTCACAGTAAAATGGTCTAAATTTACCGTATAGGTAACAAACGTCTCGGTAATTTGTGATGCCATAAATTGATAAGGACTCGGTCCTAGGTTGTTGTAAATATCACATAATGTCAAAGGGGTGGAACCGGGATTAGAAGTTCCGACAGTGTGAGACGGGGTTCTAAATGATTCACTTTGAAAAAGTGGATCCTCTACTCCAGATCCTGCATTAGGTCGAGTAGGTACTTCAAAAATTTTCGTCAACAATGATTTCTCTTGATGAGTTCATCCAGAGCATATGTATATTTTGTACAATAGTCAATAACGAATTGACAGGGAGTCTAAATGCCTCTAAAGAATCTGAAACTATTCTAAATCGCTCCAAAGAGTGTGTTCTTCCAACCTCAGAAGCTACTTCATTATTGACTACTCCCTCAGGAGAGCCTTTTGGTGAGTTAGGAAGCAAAGAGAGATAATCTTCCGGATCTTCCGAGGGTATCCCTTGCATCTTACGCGAACGATGAAGGTCGATGTTGGCTGAACCAAGTAAAGAATGAAAAAAATCTATGGTCAACTAGAGAAAACAAACAACACTCACTAATAACATCTAGAAATCAAAACAAACAAACAAACCATCTTATTTCGAAGTCGCTAGTTGGTGATGAAATCCAATGTCATGAAATCAAGACAAGAAGGAGCTGGGATAAAGAGGGTGGAAAAGTTACATTGATGACCTGCTTAACAAACTTCCACCCTGGTGCAAGCTCCCACACATAATCGTGGGTATACCCTCCAAGGAGCCTAATGAGTTTGGCCAATGTCGATTCCAGGTACCATGAATACTTGCCCCTCCACAGTCACCTCGTGTAAAGACCCTAGAGAGATAGTCTACTAAGGTTACCAACTACAAAAGTGATGTCTGGGGAAACAATCCACAATTTGATCCACATGCAAAGGCATCGTATATAGCCCGAAATCAACTCGAGAGGCTTCCACACATAATCGTAGGTATACCTTCAAGTGAGCACAAATAATACGCGCAATCTCTACACCAAGACCAACAAATCAGGGTGAGTAACTTTGACAGTCCTAATGCGACCTCATGATTGACCCTTATGTTAGAAGGGTTTCCGAGGACAAAATGTAGCAATTGGATTTGAACTCTCCCTATCACAAGATACTATTGTGTGTTTTGATGCTTTGGAGAGTGTGCCTTACAACATATTCCAAAGCGATATCCTAGCTAATGTTGGTGAAAATAATTCCTAGAAAATAAAAGTTGCTAATAATTTTTAAAGTTACGTTGTATTTTAGAGGCCATTGTTTACTCAAAAGGGATATGAAAATAAAACCGATGATTTTGTGACCTTGACCTAATAAAATGAAAAAATAGATGAATGTGCAATTTTTCAATTCAATGAATTCTAATTACAGTAGGGAGAAGGTATTTCTTTTGAAGTACAAAAATCTACGAGTTGCAATTTCTTAATTTCGAATGAACACAATTCCAAATAATCATGAACTACAAAATTTTCCAATTCTTCTCTTTAACAAATATTTCGAATGTAAAAATTTTCTTATGAAAGATTACTAAAAGGAATAAATGAATTCAGTTCTTTCATTCCCAAATTAAATCAGGGATGTGATGATGAAAGGAAAACGTAATCCAAGAAAATCAAGACATTCTTAACACAATTCCCAAAGCAAAACTCGTAAATAGACAAAAATAAAAAAGATAAGAAAACATTTTGTGACATGCAAACAAAAAGTGTTTTTCAATCAAAAAACACTCTGGCAAGTGAAATCAATCCAAAACCTCAAATAAGTTAAAAACCCTTTGTCAATCAAGCACTCAGATCAGGATCTCGAGATTATATCCTTGTAACAAAGATCAAAAGAAAAAAACTTGCAAAATTACAAAGACTAACTTTCAATCCCTGAAAACTAATCAAAGGCGAGTTTTAAACTCATGAATCAATCAAACACTGGCATCAGAAGTCCACCCTAGAAAACTAAGGCAAAAATGGGTAAAAAAAAGACAAATTGACTCACTCCAACAAATCCTACAGGAGTCGTCGCAGGCTGGGTGTGGGACATAATGCGACGATCTAAGGTCATCTCAGGCTACCAACAGAGCACAATGTGACATTGTCGCACTAGATTGGATAAGCAAGATGTGACGTCTGAGGGTCGTCATAGGATTCCAATGGGGTACAGTGTGATGATCTCTGTAAATAAGGAAAAATTGGAAGAAAGACAAGAAATCTAACTGAACTTCCAGACCCAGGGAGTCCAAATGGATCACCCACAAACTCAGAGAGTGAATTTAATCAAAAAAAGGAAGGCTAAAAAATAATGGGAAGAAAAAAAATACAAGGAATTTGTATCCCCAGTATGTTCACCAATTTTGTTATAGGATTAATCGGTAAATGTGGACATAAACAGATCTCCCTAAATCCTCCTAGATCTAGAACAAAACATAACAAAATATGATGCTTCCCTAAGCTCTAACTATTGAGTTTACTAGTTAACAAGAGACAAATAACATACCCTTTAAATGTCGTTTCCTCTTGCCATTACCATCCAATCTCCACTCCAATGCTCTTGTGATATTGAATCTGCAAGGCAACACAAGCCAACCAATGTGAAATCATTATAATAAACTCAACAAGAACCTATGTATGTCATCAAGGAATCATACAATAAAACAAAACTAGTTTTATGGGAAAGAAACATATTGTTGTATCATATTAAAATGAAAGTGGATATTACAACCAAAGCCTTGATGTCGCAAGGTCCCATTTCAATGTCCCTTTGCTCCAACCTTGAATGAAGAAAATCCACAATGACTTGATGAACAAAAATGAGGCTCTCAAGCATGATCTGAAGTAGAATTCTCCATCCAATTCTTAGCCTATTCCACCTTAGCATTTTCCATGAGAGATCCCTCTTTATATAGGGTAAAAGAGAGATGGTTGAGGATTTTAGGATGATCACACAAAATCAGAGAAGCGAGTAAGATCCAAACCGTTCAGAGGCCACCTCATCTTCTAGAATATCCCCTTCTAGAACTTTAGTGAAGTTTGACTTTTAATTATATTTTGACATCGTCGCACCCCAGCTATAGTGCATCTTGTGGAGATGTCACAGTCCAAATCTTGAGCAAAGGGAGATAACCAAGAATTGTCGCACCCTGCAACCTTTGCAACCTGCGATGACCTTCCTTAATAAGGTTTTTGAGAAGAGAAATCCAATCACTTTCCTTATGGAAAAAGACTCTTTTTGGGAACATGAACACATGTTGTCAATGGATCATTGGGGTGACCAAAATAATGTGGAACACCCTGATGAAGTTTTTCAACCACCATTGTAAACTGGGGTCCCATGTCCAAGTTCTTAAGTGAACTCAACGCAAAAGATATTGGAACCCAATAACCAATTGAAAATGATGTTCCAAAATCTGACACCTATCATGTGGATCCAAATAAGAAAATCCATCCACATAGTGGGAAAGGGTCATTGTTGAATTTGGAAGGAATAATAACACTGTAGAATATGCAAGTTGGACACTGGTAATCATAATTGGTGCATGCTTTGTCACATTGGTGTTCTCTACAAATGGTGGAGTAGAGTCATCAAACAAAAGATGAAAATAGTTATCATCCCAAAAATGAAAATTGTCCATATACCAATCATCACAATCGGCCTCGAAATCATACCAAGCATATCTTTCTTTTTTGTATTCATCCATTATAGTCGGCATAATATACCTTTCTTTCGTTGCAATGTTGAGCTCTTGAATATATTTCTCCTGAGTATTTTTCATTTCAACTTTGAACTCTTGAAATATTTTCTTGATGGATTTCATGATTCAAGAGTGAATATCCATTAGAAATACTACATATATGATACCAAAATAAATATCTTAAAATTCTATATCCAATGGTACTGATCTGGTAGCAATATGAACACCACGTGAAAATTAATGATCTATGTTGTCTCGCCACCATCGAGAAGAGCCTATGAGAAATATGAGCACCATGTGAAAATTAATGAGCTCTGTTGTCGCTCCAAATACAATACTTATTCTTCATACCCCATCACATTGTTTAAACCCCTTTATATAGTGCTACCAACCACCCAAGAACATTCTAGAGGAGGAACCTTCTAGTAAGTCCTCTTACATTTATTATGTTTACACTCATATATCTAACTACCATAGTGGGCCTTATTTAATAATATAGTGGACCTAGTCCATCTTTCATTGAATGAACTCCCTTATTATTACTATGGGCCCTATGATCCCCCCACTACCTCTCTAGCTACACTACAATATCTAATTTATGCTTCATCTGCTTTTCTATCCAATTCTGCTTCCTTTTGTTTTCTTTTTCTTTCTTCAGATTCTAGTCTATATTTGTCTTGATGGAGTAAGGTTTTCAATTGTTCTATTCTCATGTCTCTATCCTTGTCTTCTTTCTTCTGCAGTTGTTATTTCTCTAGTTCATTGGTGAGTGTTTCTAGCACTTCTTCAAAATACAAATCTCCCTAGAAAATGTCTTCAGTGGTAATAACTTCATCCACAATTTGCAGTTCCATCTTGAGAGCCCTCATATGTGCATACAATAAATTTGGAGGGTCATGCCCTTTCTTTCTACCGAGACATAAACATAATTCTTTGAGGGTTTCAACCTCCTTTTCAGCCTACTTTTTATTCATTAGAGAATATTGGCCTATGTGAAGGGGAAATATGGGCTAGTATATTTTGTTCTTCTCTTATAAGTAAGCTATGGCGCCCTTTTCCACCATTTGGTATGTTATTTCTATGGCCAACAACTTATCAGGGATGTTCTTGGGTAGCAAGTGTGGTGATCTTGAAGCCCAAAACACTCTCACATAGGTGTAGTATTTCCTCATTTACCAATCCCCAATTTCTCACAAAACTTTGATGGCTCATGGGGATATCCTGTGTGGGTGAAAACAAAGTATAGCCTTGTGTAGAGGAGTGAAGAAGTAGTCACATATTTCATAGAAATACTCTTTACAGATCAGCTTCCATAATTTAAAACAATAGACATGGATTGGGCTTTGATATGGGATCCACGCCCAATTAAAAGCTGGAAACCTATTAGCAATGAAAATAACATCTATAAGGTATGTCGACATATAAAAATCAGGATTCTTCATACCCTGACATTCCCAAATTCACTTTGTGATGTTGAAGGATAAGTTATAATCCCAATTGAAATCTTTCTCTGTCTTAACCACTATGTAGACCATTGGAAACCACTCCATTTTGAAGTGGGTGCTGGTCTCCTCCCCATAAACCCTGCAAATCATTACATTTAAGATCATGTATGCATCTTTCAGGCAATGTGTTGGGACATATGTTTCTCCCTTCTTCACTAGACAATCTTTATCAAAAAACCAATATTCCATGAGGGATTCAAAGTTTGTGTGATTGACCCCAAACTTGTCTAGGAAAGACTCATCCAACGAAACAATGGGTTTCACGGTATTTTATCGAACCCTGATATCATATTCCTTAAGGGATGTGATTGGGACACCTGAGGCATTATTTATCATATCAATATCTTTATGCACATGTGTGAAACAACATAGTGCAACATCATTGTAGGAAAACCATTTTGGATGAGTTGCTACAATGTGGATCCCACTTTTGAGTATATTCTTGTATTCATCTATGTCTTCGTCTTCAGGTGGGAAACTCTCATTTTGAAACAGGTCAAAAATATCATAATAGTTGGGGTAGTGTTCCCTTTCGTCGTGGTTGTTTGTGTCGGTAATATTGAGAAAGGCATGTTATGGAACAAAAGTATGCACACCACTATTTGGCTTCTCCCCTTTTTTGTTTGCATATGGGACATTTGTATCTTGCATAAATCCTTCCACCGATTTAAATTAATTCACTACTGAAATGATTACAAATAATAAATAAATTCAACAACTTTCAAAACATTTACCTGTTAGCTCGAAGACCACTACTCACAACACAATTTACTACGGGGTCAACATTAAGAAACGTTTTGGCCGAAATGCAGACAATTGAGGTCTATTATGTGTTAACATGGTTATAATCTGGCCTAAAAAAATCCCTAACCCATGAACAATTAATGCAAAACATGTTACATCTTTGATTTGGTCAGAGTAGTACAATGTGTTATAACTACTTTGCGCAGACAACCCTATGTTTATGATCATTTTTTCTATTACCAAGGAAGCAGAAATGATAAGAGGAGGGAAATCGTCGATGTCATCGTCATAAAATTACAAACAACCAACAAGGTTCAGTCAATAATAATTAGCAGGTGATCTTCTGACGACGATGTATTTATACCAGTGGTTAATCTCAAAGCAAGTGTTAAGTGGCAGTGACGAGTTCATTGAACATTGTGATTCGAATACCAAGGACAAAACATTCTTCTTTTATCTTTTGATATTCTATTGAAAATGTTAGTGTGGGCCAGGTCAAGTGAGAGGGAGAATTTCTAATAGTTATAAAGTCGACACAGGGCACTGGACTCATCTGGATCATCCATGAACACCAAAGCCATATCATTGACGATTTTCTTTAGTTTGTTTCTTCGTTGACAGATTTCAAATGAAGACTAGAGGCAAGTTTGTCAATTTCATCAACGACGAAAGGTCTCGCCAAAATATTTCTCTGAAAAATCTTAGGCCAGTAGAAAATGACCACGCATGGGTAAAGAGCTTAGCAGAAAAGCTTTGAGGGTTATGTCACAAGGTAAAAGGAAAAGTTGGGACCCAACTAGAGCGTGACTCATAATACGTCCTGGTTAATCCTAAAAACCAATCTGATTTTTTCATTGGTGTGAATATGTGGTTCATAGAAGTGTGAGTATCATCGTCAAAGATATAGGACAACACATGAGGGGTTCCATTACAAAGTGATTCACCGACGACAAAAGGTTTTCACCGACACAATCATAAAGGTGTTGTCATCGAAAAATTGAAAACGAGATGCGATGGCGAGTCGGAGTTAGAATGTCGACGATGTTTGATCATGATCACATGGATAGCGATAGGGGATTTTCTATACGAGAAATTGAGTTTTTCAAAAGGTTGAGGGCTACTCCAACACAAAGAGGAAAAACTTTATACAACAGATTTGGGTTCAAGTAACAAACATTGTGTCACATTAGATCTGGATATTGTAAACAAGCATTAATCCAGGTGGATATCGGTGTCCACCCACCTATTCCAACTAGATCACATACAAATTTCATCTTGGTAGTTGTTTTCTAGCTTTTCGGGTCCTAAAATTCGATGGCCATTTTGAGGCTCTGAACAATGTTTTTTGGGACCACCACAGTCACATTATTAATGGAGTGAAAGTATGATGTCATAATTTGTAGTCCTTTGATAGACCTTTCCAACGGGCTATAGTGTCCCTAAAACAAAGATCTATGCAAAATTTACGACCTCAGAAAGTTGATGTGCCAACTTACCCCAACGGGGCTCACATGACTTTTGGCGATTCAACTCCTCGGGTTAGGTTTTTGGATGCCTAGGGTTCTGGAATTCACGTTTGATGTAAAAATTCATTTGGAGCCTCATAATCATCTGATTTTGAATGTGCGTAGCCGTCACAGATCTTCTCAGAGAGAAGCTTCCACCATTATGGCAAGCTTGTTTTAGTATGCATTTTACAGTTTTCAACATATTTCTTATTTAATATAAGTCAAGTTTTACTCTATCTCTTTTATTATTCACTGTGTCTTTGTGTTAATATTATAGATTTGTGTTTTCATTTAGTTCCTCTCATAAATCTGGATCGGTGGCATCAGATCAGTCTGCTCCTTGTTGTTTTTAGTGCATGACCCCGATGAGGTCAAGGTATAAAGAGTTGGGTCTCGATCTTATTTCTCTTGAGGAAAAATACTCTCACATGCCCAAGAAACCTTCCATGGTGTGAGAAAATAAAGACATGAGGACATGGGATCCTTTCAAAATGTTGCTCGAGGGATCCCTTGAGTGATAGAGGAATGAGATGATGGACAAATTTGCACAAGTCCTTCAGTGGTTGCTGACAAGCAACACATCTACCTCAAGAAGAGGTGCCACCCCCTACAAGCTACAGATCAATTTTTATATTCCTATATTTGAAGGCCAAATAGATGCAAATGTTGTAGATAAATGGTTAAACCTTCTAGAAGGGTATTTTTCTGTCCACAATTTTTTCGATAGAGAAAATATTACATTTACGCTCCTCAAGGTTATCCCCCATATCAAAGATTGGTGGGAGACTTTTTTTGATAAAAAGGAAACATAGAGATCTACATTATTTGTAGTTGCACCCACTTGGGGTTCCTTCAGGGATGATACTAAGGAACAATACTACCCTATTGGAAGTTATGACGACTTATATACAAGATGGACCACACTGCAGCAGGAAAGAGATCAAACAGTTCCAAAGTTCACCCTTGTCTTCCATACCTTGCACACCAAGTTGGGTATCAAATACTTTGAGTGACATCTGGTGCTAAAGTACAGCAGTAGTCTGCATAGATACATCTAAACAAAAATGGAATTTTTTGACATTTCATCCTTGGGCTCGACCTATCGATATGATGTCAAAATCAAGGAGAAACTTAAACAGAAGACATGACAATTTGGATCTACAAACCCCTCACAGTAGAAGCAGTGCAAAAGCGGCCCCAACCTATAGAACAAAGGGCATAGCAAGGATGGGCAGCCTCAGAAAAACCAGTCCAAACCGCAAACAAATACAAACAATGGGGAGACAAAGAAAGACACTGGGAAATGGTGTGAGTTCCATAAGATCCCCTAGCATAACACCGATGAATGCTGCTCAAAGTAGTAATTGGTGGTCGAGGTGAAATCTTGTGAATCAGATGCAATCTCTGACTCTGAGTCAAAACCAAAAAAAGGGACATAGATCATTGATGCATAACTAAGTGACACTATTGCTACCACCACCAAGGTCCATGCCAATGATCTTGATGAACCAAAGGAAGGTTTAGTAAGATTGATCTAAAATTCCGGTCAAGACCAAGTCCAATAGAGCAGATCGATGTATGGAAGACTACCTTCAAGTCCAAAGAAGGTATTTTTGAATAGTTGGCCATGCCCTTTGGTTTGAAAAATGCCCCAACAACTTTCATGAGGATGATGGATGATATCTTGTGGCCTTTCACAGATTATTTTGTAGTAGTGTATTTGGATGACATCCTCATCTTCAGCAAGAATTGGGCGGAACACTTGCATCACATTCAACAGGTTCTGAACACTCTACAACAACACAAGATATATGCAAATTTAGGAAAATGCTCCTTCGACATGAACATGGTCTAGTGCCTAGGATACATTTGATGAGCATGGGGTGCATGTCAATCCAACCAAAATCCAGGTCATCCATGATTGGCCAACCCCAACCACACTCATTGAGCTCAATAGCTTCTTAGGCCTTGTCAATTTCTATCACAGGTTTGTGCTGGGATTACTCCACATTGCATGGTCCCTTAGCCAAGTGACCAGGGGTGGTCGAAAGGCAATTTTTTTGTGGGGTCAGTCGCAACAGAAAGCGTTCGATGATTTGAATCAATGCTTGTGCTCAACCTTGGTGCTCTCACTACTCGACCTATAACATATGTTTGAGATTGAGACAGATGCTTCAGAATATGTTGTGGGTGCAATTCTCACTTAACATGGACATCCCATGGACTATCATAGTGAAACACTCTCAGATATTGTCCATAAGTACCCCACTTACGATAAAGAAATGTACTCCATTATACAAGCCTGCCACTAGTGGAGGAATTACATTCTCCGGAAGGAGATAATCATTCACACTGACCATAAGCCTATGCAGTTCATGTAGACATAAGGAAAATTGCATAATAACCACCATCATAAGTGGTCCACATACTTGCAATAGTTCCATCTCAACATCAAGTATAAGATAGGGAGCACCAAATGCATCGCTGACTGCCTCATATGACCTACATTTATGGCACTAATCACATGTGCTACACTCCTATAGACATGAGGCTTACAGATGGCCCCAACTTTATGAGAGAGATCCTTACTTCGCCAGTACCTACCAAATGTTGGGCACAAACACAGTTGTCACTGATTTTCATCTGTAGTACGAGTTGTTGTGCCATCTAGGAAATCTCCGTGTTCCATCAAGAAAGCGAGCGAATCTGATTTGGGAAGCTCACTATAGTTGAGTGGAATTACACTTCAACATAGAGAAGATAGTGGCAATGTTGCAACAACCTTTTTATTGGTCGAGACTCCAACAGGATGTCAGTAAGTATATCAGGTCGTCCAAAGTTTGTGCCATTGCCAAACCGACCATTAAGAAACTAGGCATGTACACCCCTCTGCCTACTCCTGATAAGCCCTGAGAATCCATTTTGATGGAATACATGTCAGGCCTTCATTCAACCAAGTAGGAAAATGACTGTGTTTTCGTGGTTGTTGGTCAAATTTCCAAGATGGCGATTATGGTCGTCTGTAAGAAGAGCATCACAACAAAGGCCACTATCAATATCTTCTTCAAACGAGTGTGAATACATTTTTGGATGCCACAAATCATCGTCTCTAATTGAGACAATCGGTTCCTTAGCATATTCTGGTCGATCCTATGGTCAGGGTTGGACACCAAACACACCAAATCCATGACCTTCAACCACTAGCAAATTTGGGTCATTTTGCAACGACTATTTCGACGCTCTTGCAAAGTTATGTCATGGAATTTGTGACAAATATGGACTCTCTGAAACGTTGTTTTGTGTCATGGAAATTGCGATGACATTGATTAAACGTCGCAAGAGTGACGACCCTAGGGAACTTATCACAATTGCGACAAAAAAGAAATATCATCGCCAATACAACAATTTAGGTAAAAATGTGAAACCAACATTTCATCTCAATTGCGACGACCTTTGCGACGACAAATTTCGTTGTTTACATAACAAAACTGTCACATCTATTTAATTTGTCGTCGCACTTGCGATGACAACTTTTTGTTATTTAAATTGCAAAATTGTCGCAACTATTTAAGTTGTCGTCACAATGGCGACGACAACTTTTCTTTGTTTACATATCAAAACTGTCGCAGCTGTTTAATTTGTCGTTCCATTAAGACGACAACTTTTCGTTGTTTACATAGCAAAAATGTCGCAGTTATTTAAGTTGTCGTCGCACGTGCGACGATAACTTTTGTTGTTTATATTGAGAAATTGTCGCAGTTATTTAAGTTGTCGTCTCACGTGCGACGACAACTTTTGTTGTTTATATTGCAAAATTGTCGCAATCATTTAAGTTGTTGTCGCAAGTGCAACGAAAAATATTTATTTAAAAATAAAATTAAAAATTAAAAATTTATTTGATTTAATATTACCATTTTAATATTAATATTAATACAGGATGCAAATCAAGAGCTTAATGATCTTATTAGAAGAGTTTATCAGATAATTAAGGTGCAATAGACCAAAGAAAAAGTGAATGAGAGATTCCAAGAATATCAAAATAAGATGAAAATTATTTTTGATAGAAGAGTTAAAGAGAGATTTTACTCTTTTACTCCATGAGATTTGGTGCCACATCAATGTTACCAAGGAATAAGATGGCAAAGTCAAGGATATTGATGGAATAGGGCATCAAGGAAAAATTATGCGACAAGATATTATCAAATATTTAAGGAATCAAAGGAAATGAAGCTATCAAAGAATGACACTGAAAAGAACTAAATATGGATGGATGAATAATCATATTGCATGAGAGCATAAATATAAGTAAATCGATTACTTGGTTTCATCACATGCAAAAGATTTAGCCACAAAGATTTTAGGATAGTTTTTCGAATGAGGGTACTTATGTTATGACCCAATGGGGGGTATATATGGAGTTGAATGTATATGTAATTGGATTGAATGCATATGTAATGGTGTTAAATGTATATTAAATAGGGGGCAATCTAATAGAGGGGCCACATGTGCAATGAGTGAGAAATATGTATATATAGAGATCAATATAGTCATTATCGGGAAACATTTGAACATATGATTTGGATATATGGATGTACTTGGGTTATTTGGATTGAATTTGTTCCTAACTATAAGGAAGTTGTGCTCCACACTCACATTTGGCATACACTGTGTATATTGATTGAGCGTGTTATTTTGAGTATTTGGACAATAACTCTTACTTACCCAATGGATTTTCCTTTTAGATATATACTAAGGGCAATTGGTTTACATGGTGTAATCAACAAAAACTGAAATCAATTCTATAATTGTCAAGTTTCTTGTTAGTTCAAACAATATTTCACTTGACAAGCATTACCTTGTTAAAGTGTTGCCATCCTCTTTATTTGGTCATCTTGAAGTCATTGTGCATTTTTCTCAAAAAGAAGGTTTCATTTTTAATAAATCTTATTCTGATTATAATATGAATGATCTTTTCTTAATAGCCAAGCTTGTATGGAGATGATTTCATTCATTTTGGAGAGTGGTAGTTTATGTTCCTAATATTTATTTATCCCTAAGACTAATATATGGCACGCCCATTATATTGTTTCCATGCTTTGACTACAATGCACACCAACCACCCAACTTAAACTCACATCAAACCAAGGTTGTGAGACTTGGGATTGACGAAAAGTCAGTGAGTTTGGGATATGGAAAAACTTGGCAACTCGGAAAAAATCAGTTCAAAACTCTTCAAATAGAAACAACACCCAAAATATAGAAAATTTTGTGCAGAAAAAATATTAATGACATTTCCATCCTTAAAATCTATAAAACGACAAGCTTTCCATCAATTCATCTCATCAAATATGATAACAAAAAATCTGGCACTTAAAATTAGCCTCAAAAACTTAAACATAAATCAAATAGCTTGCATGGGACTATGACATATTTGCAATGAATTCATTCTAGGTGGTGTTTCAGGTTGTTTGTGCCCCCCCTTTCATACTGTGGTTATAGTGTTTGCACTTGAGCTTCTTGTCATCATTCAATTCAAGTTTGAAGGCATGTTCTCATGCTTGATCAAACCACCTTTTGGATTTAGAAGCCATGGTTATTCAAGATTCAATACAAAGAAGAGAAGAGTATATCACTGTAGGTTGATCCCTGAATTAAAAATGAAGATGAAATATCCAAAATCAATTTTGCTGAAAATCAAAATACTTTCTTCAAAATCGGAATGCAATTGAGACTGAATATCTAACATGTAGATATCTTGGCTCTCCACCTCCTATTCGGTCTCCAGCCCACAAATACAAGTGTTCTTAAGACTCCAACTGAACCCCAAACAAGAATAACACAAACTGATGAAAAAAGTTTCAGTGTTCACAGTCCAACTGAAAACTCAAATCAATGAAGATTAAATGACCAAATGAGTGAAATTCATCTTGTTTTTGGGTTATATTCCTTTAGGGTTTCCTTTGATGTGTTCCTGCTCATATTTCTCCCTCCAAAAAACACATTTTGGCCTTTTCTCCAAGTCAATTCCATGTGGGATCCACCTT
>ML820305.1:81325-93750 GCA_009831015.1 Picea engelmannii
TATTTTACAAAATGTTTGATTCATATTGAGGTAAATAATAAGTAGAGGGTTGAGTCTCCTCAAAGGTGAATAAAATATACAATTTCTTTTAAGCACAGATTGGAGGGCCCTAGAGCCTCCAGATGACTATAATATTTCAGACATGATCTGCTATGAGGAAACTTTTCTCTGATTTTTGCCTCTTTTTGGTTGGAAGAAAGATGAGAGGTATGGCTCTCGAAATATAGTTAGGACATGATGTATATTCTGATTTTAGTTTTGAAATATTGAATATAATGTTTTTTTCATGGAAAAAAATTGGTGTGGATATGCCTCCAAATTTTAAACTGGATAGAAAATATTATATTTTCCTCAGGCTTGCTAATAAGAAACATCTTCTTTAACTCATGGATCTATTGTACATATTGCTAATAGCTTGGCAAAGAAAAACATTTTTGGTTGCCTACATCTTGTCTAGTGATCTAATTATATAAAAAAAGGATTTAGCGATGTTATATTTGTACGGAAATTAACAACCATGTCCATCAGAAAGCACCACAGAATGTATTGTATTTGGAGTTCCTCTATAGCACTGCAAGGGGAATATGGAGATGTCACATGTTTTGAGACAACAAATGCTTGCCAAAAGTCCCATGTGACACTATCTCAATGACTTCAAAGAAGTCAGTTGAAAGAAGCATATGTTCAGTGGTTTTCCAAAGTATATTGTCATTCTTCACCAACTTGATGGGCAAGGTAATATACATGTTTGTAAACATTAATTTTGAAAATTTGCATGGATGGAAAGAATGTTTTTTCTGAAATCGAATAGAAAATAATACAGAAAGATAATCCACTATGGGAGACACGGTAGAAGGTTATTTAGGTCTTTTCGAGATTTTATTTTATGTCCTCAAAAAATGTTTGGCAGCCTGCTTCAAGCTATTGGGATCAAAAGATACACAGACACCAACATGGGAATTATTTTCTAAGATAGATGATGGCTTCAAATAATGAAAAAGAAGTTAACATCACCATGAAGGACCTAATAGAAATGTGTCAAAGAATATTGTACAAATAGTTGGTTCAAGGGACCCAACAGGGCAACCTACAACAAAAATGTATGAAAGAAGAGATGACACTGGATTAACCGCTTAGTATGATGGGCAATTGTGGATGACGAGGAGTTGAACTTGATGAGATTAGAACCTGGGAGGCAATGATTTGTTACAACAAATTATGAACTTGTAATGCTAGGAAGTGATAGGGTTATTAGGGATCTAGAATGAGACGATGGCCTGATGACTTTGGCATTACTTATGATCAACATGGATCAGTAAGGCTTGGTGTAGTGATTCATAATGATGTAGCTAACTTTGGCATTGAAGTGAGGGTGATTGGGAGATTAGTATTTATAGTTCTAAGAAAGATAAATATGATCAGTCAAGGAGCACTCATTAAATGCTGGAAAAAAAGCTAATGATGACTGGTAGATGAGAATAAGGACATCCTAACATGATGGAGTAAATATTCTTGGCAAGATCAAAAGAAATTATGGGGCTGGACAGAGCATCTCTGAAGATCAAGAAATTGTCAAAGATCTTGTCAAAATAATGGATATGGGGCATGGTTGTGTTGATTGAGGGGTTCTCTTTTCTGTCTCCTTTTATTAGTAATAATAATAATAATCTATTTTTAAGGTCACAGCCAAGACAGACACCAAATTTGTGTATGAGACCCCCTCCACCCAACAATTTTACTGGTAAAGTCTATGGAGGTATACATACCCTACTGGCCCCCTCTGGATTTGAACATATGACCTCTTATAAGAAAACTACAGCTTCTGGTCTACCAAGGGGATTTACTACGGCAGAATATGTTCTACCTGTGGGATCAAAGGCAGAATCTAGTCTACCAAGGGGAATACTATAGCTTCTGAGGATACAAATGACAATGGCAATGACACTATTGGATCTCGATGATGTTTTGGAATCATGGAGGTACAAGATTAACAATTGTTGCACCTAGAATAAGATTAAGGGACTATTGAAACATTGATATTTATCAGTTGACATAAAATAAATTCTCACTATCTCAAGGAGATAACTATCCTTTTCAAATTTTGAACTACTCTTTGAGCTGAATTCTTATTTTTTCCAAACTAACATCCACAACCAAACTAACCAATAAAATAAGAAAACTTGAACATATTTTAAATCAGCAAATGGATTGTAATGCATCACTACTGTTAACAGTTTTGTTAGCGATTATTTCCGTCTTAGGCACAAAAGTACCCAGGTCTACAGGTTGCATAGGAAGCACCCAAGCGCAACATGGGGGAAACCCTTTTTCCGGTAGCAATTCAAGCAAGCGAGCAAAATATCGTAAGCAGCATCCAAGATCTATTTACAAAGCAGATCGACGGTCATCAGTTTTTCGGAGCTACCAAGTTGCCCAAGGTTTAGCGCTGGAGGAAGCACCAATAGTTCAAATCAGGCTTGGGTCGTCCAACCAAATTGGGACAGGTGGCAACTAGCTGGCATATCGGGGATCGGTGTTTCGGAAGTCAAGGAACCGTATGTTCACTGTAGTTGAAATCGCCAATCGACGAAACGCCGAAAGTGCCTTTGGCGTCGAGCCTACGGTCTTAGCCCCAGGTCTTATCAAGAGAGCCTGTGAAGGGGGGACAACCCCCTAGAAAATAGGCGTAGGGTCGTGGCCCATGGTCATTCGAAAAAGTAGAAAGGGTTGTACAAAAGGGGGGGAAAAAGTGTCGAGTCGAGTCTTAGAAGGTGGACACTGTGTTTTTCAGAGGCTGGCTCGACATGATCAAGAGCTCGGTACCTGCTAGAATCGAGTGAAGGAGAGAGAGGGTGGGTGAAACCTCGCCTCACTCATTTATTGCAAGAGTATGGATATCCCAGCTAAAAGTCTACCCAAGATGGTCCTTTGTACTGGTTCCTTTCATGAAAGCCACGCCGAGTCTTCAACTCGCCAGGGGAGCCTACACATGCTAATTCAGTATTTAAGGGCTCAGCTACCCCCTGGCGCGAGCCATGCAGAATTAAGGTGGCATGTGACAGGAGGGTGTAGGTCAGATTTGATTGAGGAGACACCATACATTGAAGTTCCTAGGACGCCTCTGCGGGGCGAAGCGGGGGAAAAGTATATGTAGGCATTTTTGCCATTTTTGTAGGTATCGATGGTAGAGCAGAGCTCCCTACTGTAAAGTTTTAACAGATATTCTAGTTTGTTGGTTATGCATCTGTATATGAGATTTCTTGTTTTATGACAGACAGTTTTTCTCACTCCATCTAATTTTCGTCTCATGCTAAGAGAGTTCATGATTGACTGATTCGCGCGAATTATTGCAGTTATGTTATGATAAAAGACTTATTGTTGCATTATTGCATTCTATGGCTTTGCGTTTGAGCATAAGAGGATATTGCGTTTGGATGTCTTCTTCTACAGTCTGTTAGGAACTCGATGTTAATAATAGACCTCTGCTTTTCTCTTATATAAGTTTTCCGCCTGTCCACCCTTTACTACAGCTCACTGTTTGAAGTTTATATAAGACCTCACCCACCTATGCATGCCTGGACTAGTTTTGGAGTTGGAATGATATTTTTTTGAGTTGGCTTCCATTCGGTCATCCCATCTACAAACAATCGTGACATAACACTGATGGGCGTTGGGCTCTTCTCCTGCAAGCAATCCAGGAGTGACTTCCGTCGCCAACATTTCTGGCACCGTTGCTGGGGATGAAGTTGAAAATCTTCCCTGGGATTGAATGACATTGAGCTTCTGATTCTGAAGGTGCAGCAGGCATCAGAGCCCTTGAATATTGCTACTGTGCACCTGGCGACTCCATTGCGGCGACTCCACTGTGGGAGAACCTGTCGTGTCAATTATGGCTTTCAGAGGCAATCACACGCGGTCCCATCCACAGCTGCCTCTAGCTACACCTGAAATTGATCGGGAGGTGGTCCTTGGAAAAGGAAAGGCCTCTGAAGGAGGAGTTATCGTCGCTGAACCAAGTAATCCACCATCTCCTTCTTTAAGAACTCCATTTTCTCCTCCTCAGTTTCCTAGCAGACCGCTTTCTGAAGTTTCCCGTTTCCTAAATTTTGGGAGTGTCCCTGTTGAGGTTTCCCCCCCTGGTCTGGGATTAGAGGGAGAAATCCTTGTCACTCCCATTTCTCCTGAAGCTGTACCTGGGCATAGAACCAGGACCACAGAAGATTTTCCCACTCTTGGATTTACTGCTTCCTCTCTTGTTACTGTCGTCGCTCCTGCATGAAGGGAAACATCAGCCGACTTAAGCTCGTTAGCCTTCTCCCTAAATCCCCTATTATTTCCCACTCCCCTTAAAATCTCATCCCCAGTATTCCCTTTTCGAGCCCCTTCTCCTCCGAGTTCTCCTCCACACAATATCCCTATGGCAGGAGCAAATCTCCCCATGACCAGAATAGAGGCCATTATAGCCGCTAGGTATGCGCTCCTCGTGTTACCTCAGCTTCTCAATGCCCTCCCAGCAGACGGTTACCTCAAACAGCTGCCCAAGTTTACAGGTGAGGGGGACATATCTGCGGAAGAACACCTAGAAGCCTTCTATAGTTTTACAGATGATAACGTCATCATGCACGCAGATGTATGGATGAGCATTTTTGTCCATAGCCTTCAAGGCGAAGCTAGAAAATGGTTCAGGGCCCTACCCCCTGGATCTATCAATGGGATAGAAGTGTTGGATGGTGCCTTTTTAAGACAATGGGGAGATAAAAAAGATTTTGTGTATTACATGATAGAGTTTGGGTCTCTAAAGAGAAAAGAGGGGGAGTCTGTCTCCGACTTCTCCAAGAGATTCAATAAAATGTACAACAGAATCCCAGCTGAGATAAAACCCTCAAAAGCCTCCTCAAAGATCACTTATGCTAGCGCCTTTGATCCTGATTTTTGCCTCCTGTTGAGGGAAAGGAGAGCTACTACACTGGCCCACATGCAGGACACCGTTGTAGAGGTAGAATCTAATATATTGGTCGTTGACCGACTCAAGGATACTGCTGGTAGAAACATATCTAAGCAGAGGCCTGAGGCTTCCCCATCCAGTTCCTCTCCCCTGCCCCTCCAGACAGATGAGACAGCAAGAGCGCTAAAATCACTTTCTGCCAGGATGGAAAGGTGGGAATTAGAAGGGAAACCCATCTATAGAAATCCCCAAAATGCATATGGTAGAGGTTTCAGGAAGCCTAATAACAATGTCCCACAGGATTTTCCTAGAGAACAAAGGAACAGGGATAGAGACGATTAGAGGATTCAGACCCCTCTCCAGAACAACCTAGTATCTCATGAGGGGGAGGAGATGGATGAACTCGACCCCGAGATCCACTGCATTGAGGACATGTCCCCATTTCCTCATCTGACTCAATCTGTGTATGAAGAATCCCTTATCAACGCTCAAATCAATGAGTTGAGTAGAGGGGAAAGAGCTGGCAACACTCCTAACAGATATAATCTTAGGTCGAAGAGGAAAGAAGGAAATTTTGACAACCAGGATTAGTCCCCTGTAACGGAGAGTCCTACTAAAGCTACAACAGCCACTACCAAAGAAAAGAAAGTTCAGAATGTTTCACCCGCAGCCAAAGAACCTGTCACGGAGGTAAGCGAAGTTCCTAAGCTTGCCCCTTCCTTCAATTTTGAGCATGAGATTCAAAATATTAGAATCCCTGTACCCCTGTCTGAACTAGTTAAAAATGAAGATTTCAAGAGATCCCTCTCCAAGCTGTTGCAGTCTGACCCCCCTTAGCCTTCCACTGATTCAATAAATCTCTAAGATGAAAATCTGGAAGTTTTCTTAGGGCCCATGGTAGAAGATAGAGATGATTCATCCCCTCCCTTCTACACGTCCCTGAACATACATGATAAAGTGTTGCATAACTGCCTCATGGATTCGGGGGCTTCCCATAACCTTATGCCCAAAATAGTAATGAAAGAATTGGGACTGGAGGTGACCAAAACTTATCATGACTTGTACTATTTCGACTCAAAGAGGGTGCAGTGCTTGGGAGTCATAAAAGACCTGGTAGTTTCCTTGTTCTAGCTGCCCATGAAGAGCGCGGTCATGGATATTGTGGTAGCTGATGTTCCCCCCAAGTTCGGCATGTTGTTGTCTTGATCTTGGATAAAAAATCTTGAGGGAACACTTCAGATGGATCTCACGTATGCCACCATTCCGGTTTTCGGAGGGGAACAAAGGAGGCTGTATAGAGAAGCTCAGTTGGCTTACATTGTCAGTGATGAAGCGAACCCCACCAATCACCCCATCTTTGCAATTGACACCGATTTGGGGTCTAGCCTATTGCAGCTCACTGATGCTCCTGGAGAGCCTTTCCAAGTCTAAAAGCAACCCAGTCTTGACTATCCGAATTCCCCTCCAACCCCCTCTGTGTGGAAGATGTTTTTCGATGGAGCTTCTTCTAGCAAAGGCGCAGGCGCTGGAGTGGTTTTCATTTCACCTTATCAAGAGGCCATATCCCTATCATACAAACTGGAATTTGAAACCACCAACAATGTGGCGGAGTATGAAGCTCTTATTCTGGGCATGAGGTCCGCGAAGGAAATGGGAATCAAAGAGATAGTGATATTTGGAGATGCTGAGTTGATCATTCAACAAATAAGAAAGGCTTATCGCGCTAATAATCCCCGGCTCAGAAATTACAGAAATGAAGCATGGGACCTGATGGATAATTTCTTCTTGGCTTTAAACATTTCTTTCATTCCGAGGGGGGGAAATACTCTAGCCGACTCTTTAGCTGTATCAGCCAGTTTGCTCAAGGTTCCCCTGCCTCTTGGGATAAAAAGCGATGTTGAGATAAAATATAGGCCCTCTGTACCGGACAATGTCAAACATTGGAAGGTGTTTGAAGATGATCTGGAAATTGAAAGGTTTCTACAATATGTGGACGAATTTTATGTGTTGCACATTGACCAGGATCCAGACCTGGAAGGTGACCCTCGTCCTGAGGTGCTTTTAAATCAGATCACTAATCACCAGATCATTCAGCTGCCCAACAATCACATTTCGAGAGGACTTGTCCCTTTAGAAAGATTGTTCTATGGAAATGATGTGCCAGTAAAGGGCAAGGTCTCAAATTAAGATTCCAAGACAACTGAATGCAACATTGGCACACAGAAGGAGCCCAGGTTTGTCAAATTATCAAGCAGTTTGACCAGAGAACATAAGGCCGAATATACTGAGTTGCTAAAAGAGTTTGTTGATGTGTTTGCATGGACATACGAAGACCTCAAGACCTATGACACATTTGTCATTGAGCACAAGATCCCACTAAAGGAAGAGGCTAAACCGTTTAGACAGAAGTTGAGACAGATAAATCCCATATTTCTACCTATCATGGAGAAAGAAGTGAAGAAATTGTTAGATGCCCAAATTATTGTCCCCTTGAGATATTCCGAATGGGTGGCCAATCTCGTCCCAGTAAGGAAGAAAAGTGGAGAAATCAGACTCTGTGTTGATTTCATGAATCTGAACAGAAGCTCAAAGAAAGACAATTACCCCCTACCTAAGATGGAACACATACTGCAAAGGGTAATTGGTGCATCCAAGATATCTATGATTGATGGGTTTTCCGGCTATAATCAGATATCGGTCATGCCTAAGGACAGAGAGAAGACAACCTTCACCACTCCTTGGGGCACATTCATGTATGCCAAAATGCCATTCGGGCTAATGAATGCAGGAGCAACATTTTAGCGAGCCATGGATATAGCCTTCATCAGAGAAAAAGACCAGTTTGTAGTGATCTACCTAGATGACATCACAATCTTCTCTAGGTCTGATAAAGAGCATCGCTGCCACTTAAGGAGAGTTTTCTCAAAGTGTCAGAGATTTGGTCTTTCCCTAAATCCCAAGAAGTCCCTGTTTGCTATGAAGGAGGGGAAGTTATTAGGCCATATAGTATCAGCAGAAGGAGTGAAGATTGATCCTAGTAGGGTAAAAGAAATTCAGACCCTGTCACTTCCCAAATCTAAGAAAGAGGTTCAGGCCTTTTTGGGAAAAAATAATTTTCTAAGGAGGTTTGTCTCGAATTTTGCCGAGCTAGTGAAGCATATCATGGCCATGCTCAGGAAGGGAAACGAAGTGAAATGGACCGCTAATCCCAGGGCATCTTTTGACCAAATAAAAATGGCACTAACTAAGGCACCTGTGCTGATTGGTCCAGATTATTCCAAGTCGTTCCTAGTTTTTTGTTTTGCTTCTTTCGATACGGTAGCAGCGGTGTTATTGCAGAAAAATCAGGAAGGGAGAGAGCAGCCCATTGCCTTCTTTAGCAGGGAGTTAAGAGACGCAGAGAGCAGGTATGAAATCATGAAGAAACAGGCCTATGCCTTAGTGAAATCTCTCAAAGCTTTCAGAGTTTAAGTCTTGCATTCAAAGGTAACTGCATACGTCCCTTAAGCTTCTGTGAAGGACATCCTTGTGCAGCCCGACGCAGATGGGAGAAGAGGTAGATGGATCGCTAAAATCATAGAATTTGACTTAGAGATAAATCCCACCAAGTTGGTTAAGGGGCAAGGTTTAGCCAAGCTACTGGTTGAATCCAACTGCGATGCCTTGGGAGTTAGTTTCATCAACACTCGCTTAGGAACTCAGGAAGCTGAGTTGCCCAGCCAACGCTCTCAAGATGGCTTATCGCTGGCAGACTGCGCCTAGTATCGTGACATTCTATACTTCCTGCAGGAGTTAAATCCCCCCGATGGAATGGATAAAAGCAAAGCGAGAGCTTTAAAGCTCAAGGCGGTCAGATATTGCCTCACTGACCAAATCTTGTACTGGAAAGACCCTCTAGGGGTATTTCTGAGATGCCTGGACTCGCAAGAAGCCCAGAAGGTTATGTTTGATTTTCACAGTGGCCTTTGCAGAGGTCATCATTTCTGGAAGACCACAGCTCACAAGATACTTCGAGTTGGGTATTACTGGCCCACCTTATTCCCGGATGTCTGCTGAGAAATCAGAGCTTGCATCAAGTGCCAAAGGTTCTCAGGAAAACAACAACTCAAGCCGCTGCAATTGAAGCCTATAGTATCTTCAACACTTTTTCAGCAGTGGGGGTTGGACTTCATTGGAGAACTTCATCCTCCCTCAAGTGGTCAGCACAGATGGATCCTGACTGCAATGGATTATTTCACCAAGTGGATAGAAGTTGTCCCCACCAGAAGCATATCACACAAAGTAATTATCAGCTTCCTGGAGGATATTATAGCCAGATTTGGCTGTCCCAGCAGGATTGTCACCGATAATGCTGCTTCTTTCAAATCTGAGCCTCTAATTAAGTTCTGTGAGCAGTTCTAGATCTCACTAATTCACTCCACCCCCTACTATCCCTAGGGCAATGGTTTAGCAGAGTCCTCCAACAAAAGCCTAATAAGGATCATCAAAAGACTGTTGGAAGACAACAAAAGGGCCTGGGATTCAAAGTTGAAGTTTTCTCTGTGGGCTGATCGTGTGACAACGAAGAAATCTTTGGGCACTTCGCCTTTTCAGCTAGTCTACGGGGTAGAGGCGATTTTTCCTACTCAGATCGCCTTACCTGTAGAGAAATTCTTTCAAGACTATGAGGGAGAAACATATCATATGATCAGAATGATTCATCAGATAGTAGAAGTGCAGCAGATCAGAGAACAGGTGAGGACCACAACTCATAGTCACCAGAAAAAGATCAAATAGGCTTTCGACAGGAAGGTCAGGAAGAAAGAGTTTGAGATTGGGGACTTGGTACTTAAGTGGGACACCCCCAGGCAGGATAAAGGCAAACACAACAAGTTTGATGCCCTCTGGATCAATCCCTTCAATATCTCTGAGGTTTTCTCCAACAACACGTATGGGTTGCAAGATCTGGAGGGTGAAGAGGTTTTCAGCAACCCAGTGAATGGGCATTTTCTGAAGAAATGTTTTATTTGAGCCTCAGACGGCTCCCTTGTTTGTAAATATTGTCCTTTAGTTCTTTGTTTACTTTCTTTTTGCGTGTTTTGGCTTAATAAGTGACTCCATAGCCCAATAGCAAGGCACTGAAGCTACAGAAGGAGCTCTTAGAGCATCACAGGGACGACTCTATCCCCCATGGAGCCTAATGTTAGCGATTATTTTCATCTTAGGCACAAAAGCACCCAGGTCTGCAGGTTGCACAGGAAGCACCCAAGCGCAACACGGGGGAAACCCTTTTTTCGGTAGCAAGTCAAGCAAGCGGGAAAAATATCATTGGCAACATCCAAGATCTATTTACAAAGCAGATCGATGGTCATCGATTTTTCGGAGCTACCGAGTTGCCCGAGGTTTAGCGCTGGAGGAAGCACCAATATTTTAAATCAGGCTTGGGTCATCCAACCAAATTGGGACAGGTGGAAGCTAGCCGGCGTATCGGGGATCGGCGTTTTGGAAGTCAAGGAACCGTCCATTCACTGCAGTTGAAATCGTCGATCGGCGAAACACCGAAAGCACCTTTGGCGCCGAGCCTACGGTCTTAGCCCCAGGTCTTATCAAGCGAGCCTATGAAGGGGGGACAACCCCCTGGAAAATAGGCGTAGGGTTGCGACCCATGGTCATTCGAAAAAGTAGAAAGGGTTGTACAAAAGGGGGGGCAAAAGTGTCGAGTCGAGTCTCAGAAGGTGGACACTGTGTTTTTCAGAGGCTGGCTCGATGTGATCAAGAGCCCGGTACCTACTGGAATCGAATGAAGGAGAGAGAGGGTGGGTGAAACCTCGCCTCACTCATTTATTGCAAGAGTATGGATATCCTAGCTAAAAGTCTACCCAAGATGGTCCTCTGTATTGGTTCCTTTCATGAAAGCCACGCCGAGTCTTCAACTCGCCAGGGGAGCCTGCACACGCTAATTCAGTATTTAAGGGCTCAGCTACCCCCTAGCGCGAGCCATGCACAATTAAGGTGGTGTGTGACAGGAGGGTGTAGGCCAGATTTGATTGAGGAGACGCCATACATTGAAGGTCCTGGGATGCCTCTGTGGGGTGAAGCGGGGGAAAAGTATATGTAGGCATTTTTGTCATTTTTGTAGGTATCGATGGTAGAGCAGAGCTCCCTACTATAAAGTTTTAACAGATATTCTAGTTTGTTGGTTATGCATCTGTATATGAGATTTCTTTTTTTATGACAGACAGTTTTTCTCACTCCATCTAATTTTTGTCTCATGCTAAGAGAGTTCGTGATTGACTGATTCGCGCAAATTATTGCGGTTATGTTATGATAAAAGATTTATTGTTGCATTATTGCATTCTCTGGCTTTGCGTTTGAGCATAAGAGGATATTGCATTTGGATGTCTTATTATACAGTCTGTTAGGAACTCGATGTTAATAACATACCTCTGCTTTTCTCTTATATAATTTTTCCACCTGTCCACCCTTTACTACAACTCACTGTCTGAAGTTTATATAAGACCTCACCCACCTATGCATGTCTGGACTAGTTTTGGAGTTGGAATGATATTGTTTTGAGTTGGCTTCCATTCGGTCATCCCATCTACAAACAATCGTGACATAAAACTGATGGGCGTCAGGCTCTGCTCCTGTAAGCAATTCAGGAGTGACTTCCATCGCCAACAGGTTTTCCTAGTATACAGTATATGACTTGAAAAAAAATTTGATTTTTCAATTCTCTAGACATGACAACTAGATGAGTATGGCCAATCTTCTCCATATTATCCTAATTTTGTGAAAAAAAAATCGCAATGTATACACATACTTCGAGACTTCATCGAGGCTCTTCCATAACAAGTGTCATTTTGTTCAAACAAACATCAAAATCTACTGCCTTCAACAGATACAATTTACAAAAATATGGGAGATCTATGATATTTTTGGTTAAAGAGTTATTTTCAGTGAAACAAGAATCACGCTTTAAATTGCAATTTTCCGAGTTTGAATTGGATCAGCCTCCAAACAAGCCGATCCAAAGGTCACCGATTCAAACTCATATTAACCAAGTTTGACTTAGTTAACACAAGTCAAACTCATGATTTTGGCATGGATCGCAAGTCAAGGGCAGATTGTGCCAGTTGGCCTATGGAAGCAATTTTTTATGGGTTTTCTCTAATTTTTTCTGCCTGTTTGAACTAGTTTCTTCTCTATCGGTCAACTACAAGTGGAAAATAGAGCTACAGGAGGTTGAAGTAATCCATTGAAGTAATCACCTTCATCCCTGCAATAAGCCCCACTTCTACCAAATGATTTGGGCATTAGAAAGTATCTCTATGGTCAAACAAGGTCCACTGGAGGCATAACACATCCTAAAATTGGTGATCACATCCTAAAATTGTAGGATTCGGTGGCAATATCAACGAAAATCCTGCCCTGTTTAAAAAATTGATGAAACTAGTAGAAGCATGGAAAATTTTCATGGAATAATCCACCCATATGTAGT
>ML820305.1:100391-113233 GCA_009831015.1 Picea engelmannii
AATATATAATTCATACTTATCTAATGTTCTTGCTAATGTATTGAGAGGTAGAGTTAATCTCTAAGTGAGTTGTGTGGTCCTATTATTAAGAGGTTGTTAGAGAGTTGGATTGGTGAGATCATAGTTTGATGTGTGGTTGAGATATTCTTTCAACTTCTCCAATTATCTTTGGAATAAATTAGATCTGTTAACAACCTATACACTCTATATAATAGAGTCCATTGTATTGATATTGTAAGCAATTGAATATTTGTTCATATCACTCTACTCTCCCATTTTCTCACACCACTGGACACAACAACCTCGCAAAGCTTTCGAAGTTGTTATTGAATGAGATGTCATTTCCACAAAAATCTCAAAAAGCTTCCGAAGTTGTTATTGAATGAAATATCAATCTGAAAGACTTTGTATACACTTGCAGAAAAAATTAATATCTTTGAAGACCTACGCTTTGCCGTGCCTTGATTAAAAACGTTGTGTCTGGAATACAAAGGATTCAAAGAGTTTGAAGAAATGTCTTAATAGATTGGCAATTATATGCTAAACGAATCTGTTTCACGCTGAATCATCAGTCTAACCGGATGAACACCTCGCCCTTATCAAAAAGAGGGTTAGAAAGAATGAATTCACATATCTCGCCATGGAGTTTTAGAAAGAATGAATGCACGTACCTCGGCCATGGTAAAGCACAAAGCATGAGGAAAAATGGATTCACTTGAATTTCATTTTTTTAACCCATCATCAAGGACCTTTAAAAATTTAAACAACCTGAACTCATTCTTTAATTCCTTTCTAAGCCCCCCGTTTTCACCCATGACATGGGATGATACAGAAATTCAGAAGGAATGAAAGAGTTCAGTCTTTTTCTAAGCTCCATCCTAAATCTTGGATGCTTAAAATTTATTTACACGTTGATATCCCAAAATAAAACTTCCCAACAATTCCAACTAGATTTGCCTCTTTCGTCGTACAAGCTTCCTTACAACGACTCCACGACACTGCAGGTGTCTTTTTGATTAGGTAGATGCCCCACAGTTCATTAAAACATAAACCATTGGTGTTATAGATGTAGTTGCATTTGGACTTGAAAACTCGTCACAAAAACTGAGACGACAGGCCTTAATGGAGTAGGCTAACCAGGGGATCAAACAGATTCCATTTTCAGGTAAAAAATTGGGTCTGAATCTGGTTAGATTTTTAGAAGGAGTCTGAGTTTTGTAAGGATTAGAGTTCCATGTATTTCAGAATCTTTCCTCATTACCTTTTTTCAGGGGTTTTGTCCCATTTTAAATCAATCCAAATACTCCTCCAAAAATTGATAAAATTCTTCTGCCAAAAATTTAAAATAAGATCGACTAAAAACCTGCCAAAAACTCTAAAAAGAAGATTGCTCCCCAGTTAACACACTCCCACCTTAACTACTACAATAGAACTTATCACTAATATTTCATATAAAACTTATTACAAATATTTGATACGAATCCTACAAAGCACCAGCTCTTCCTTCTCCAACTTTTCAGCACGGAATCACTAGTTGATCTCAGATGTGAAGTTTCTCCCGAACGGACACAAAATCTATCACCATCTCATATCCTTCATTTATTATATATCCAGCATTAAAACAAACTCTGAAAGGAATCCACGCCCCTCATTTATGGAATTATATGGCATTATACTACAATGATGTCGATGATGGCTTTAGAGTTTTTCTTTACCTTGCCATATAGTATTATACGGCATGATGTTTATGATTATTATATAAGTTTTCTGACCCTACTCCCTGATCAACAGGGTAGAACTCATTTTTAATGCTCTCCTAGTTGAAACATCACTGTTTTTATGTTTGCTATACCTCAGTTTGAAACCATAGATATGCTTGAGCAGAAAGCTTCACTTCAACTCAGTTTGAAACCAAGGATGTGCTTGAGCAAAAACCTTACTTCACTTAATCTCAGTCTGAAACCAAGGATATGCTTGAGCAGAAACATTACTTCACTTAACCTCAGTTTGAAACCAAGGATATGATTGAGTAGAAAAAACCACCGCAGGCATCCATAATCACATAAGCATAATCACATTCCCAAATTAAGAAGTAAATATAATCATCACTAAAAAAAAATGTCATTTCAGTCTCTCACAGTAATATCTGGAAAAGAGAGGAGACTAAATAAGGCATTTGCCCAGCTTTAAAAAATGTATTGACATGTATTTGAGCTTCCTATTAAACTCGAGATTCATACTTTTGAATTAAAATATGCATTGGACAATTTCACAGGACGCTACACAAATTATTATATGGACAATTTCACAGGAGGCTACACATACATGAGAAACTGGCCAAGTAATTTCAATATTAAAAAAGCTACACATATATGAGAAACAGGTTAAGTTGTTTTATTATTATTATTTTAAATTTTCTTTTCAAAGAAAATAAATGTCAAACAATTAAAAATGACTAAGTGAGCTACACATACATGAGAAACACACCAAGTAATTTTAATATATATTTTTTAATTTTCATTCCAAATAACATAAATAACAAACAACTAAACATAAATGCCAAACAACTAAAAAGTTATATAGATTATATTGGTTGGAAGGCATAGTCTAAACATGCTATGTTATGTTTTTTTTTATCATTAAAAATTGAAAAAGATTATATTGATTAAAAGACATAGTTTGCAGATTTTTTTAAGACAATTATCATCCAAAAATTATCTATTTTTAAGACAATTATCACCCAAAAACAAAACAAAAACTATCAATTAGACAAATAAAAATTGAAAAAAATTATATTATATTGTCTGTAAGACATAATAGTGTGAAAGTTTGATTTTTTAATTTTTTTAGACAGTTATCCAATTTTTAAGACAATTATCATCCAAAAACTATCAAACTATTAATGGAATGGTGGGTGAAATCACAATTTTATCATCCAAAAACAATCAATGGAACCCAAAAACTATAAGTGGAATGGTATCACAATTATCATCCAAAAACTATCAAACTATCAATGGAATGGTTGGTTGGTGAAATCACAATTTTACAATATTCAAATTATGTTTTTGAATACATAAATCAATTCAACCTTTTTCAAGAAGAGTCCTGAAAACATGAAAATATATAAAATTGATCAAGAGAATATATAATTTTGATAAAAAAAACTATTAATAGAATAGTTGGTGAAATCACAATTTTACAGTTTCAAATTATGTTTTTGAATATATAAATCAATTCAACTCTTTTCAAAACTGAAAATATTTAAAATAGATCAATAAAATATATAATTTTGATCAGCTATTGAAATCTGTAATTCCTACTATCTTTTATAATCTGCAATTCCTACTATCTTTTTAATGAAAGACTTAATTTTGATCACCCATTAAAATCTGCAATTCGTATTATCTTTCTAATGAAATTCCTACAATCTTTCTAATGAAACAGAGACACCAAAAATATATATATATAATCTCAATCAATCATTGAAATTTTCAATTCCAACTAAATTTCTAGTTACAGTAGATAGATTTAGATTTTAGGTAAAATTTGTTAAAAAAAAAAACAAACAAACAAACAAACGTAGAACCTTTAGTCTACGTTTTTATTATTATCGTAAACTTTTGCAAGCGCACAATGCAATTCTCAAAAATTAAACATTTCTGTCCCGAAAAAGAAACATAAAGGGTTTAATTAATTAGCTCTATACTACTTTCTCCTTATGCGGTTACAAAGACAATACCAAAAACAATTCATTAGCAAATTGTTTATAACATTTTTAAATACACTTTGAGATTCTGGATTTACTAATCTACAAATCAATATATTTGGAGTACATACATAGGAATATGGAGAAGGAGTATGTGGATAAGTTAAATTCAAATATCTTATTGCTCTTATGTTCCTTCTCTAGTTAGAAAACAAGTGTCGAAGACATTACATTAACAAATTGATTTTAATCTACGTTTAGTACACTATTCTTTGTTAACAAGATGAGCTTCTCGCTTTGTCATATATATATTGTTTATTCTTGTCGTCATAGTTGGAACAAAAAAAATGTCGGATATCATTTCATATTATTTTTTATCACTTAGAATGGGAAAAGTGCACACATTTCAACGGAAATTTGAAGTGGTTAAACCTATTTATTATTTCCGTCGTAGTTGTAGAAATCATTTCATGACTACAAACTTGCCTAAATTTGAGACCATCCTGGAAAACCCAGAGAGCCTACGTCGGTAATCATGCTATGTCACTTTTGGCGGTGTGTAGAGATTACTTAAAATATAATTTATACATTTAAACGATGGATGGTAAGGATACAATTTTAACTTTCTCAGTAACGCTATAGAGTCCTGATCAAATTTCATAGTGAAAGTTCTTATTTATGCGAATAGAGTCTTGATCAAATTTAAAAGAAAAAAGAGTATTTTTTTTAATTCTTTAAATTAAAGTTGACATTTTTATAATTGTTTTGATTTAATTTTTTTAAATGATTATAATTTACTTAAAAGATCCACACCGAACGAAAAATATATTTACATAATTTAAAAGATAAATATTTTTTTTCTTAATATTAAAAGTTAATCTTTCATTATTATTATTTTAAAAGATCTAAGTATTTTAGGTAATTATAAATTCACTTGGAAGATCTATTAGTTTTATACCTATCACCCAATATCCATACCCAAATCCTCTCGAATCCTGTGGACTGGAAAAAATCTGAAAACCAAATTATACTTGAAAACCTAAAAAAGGTTCATCCCCTTATTAACCTATTTCTCAATCTGAATGGCCACAAGCTACTAATTTTATTGGCATTCCATTGAAAATTGGAAAGAAAGTTCTCAGCATGTGCAAAATGCACCTCGGCGACGTTGAAGTAGTATGGGGTTTTAATCTAAGAAAGCGGAAACGTGCACATATCTCAACGCTATAGACGACATCGAAAAAATAACTCTTTATGGACTGAGGAAAAGCGAGTGGCAGTTGCAATTATTCCAGGCTGACACAATAAAATTTTCATCCTCGATGAAAGGACAAGGACAGAATGGCCTTGATTTGGGGTTTCATATCATGGTCATCAGTTTCATTCCTATGTATTAATTTTGTAAATATGTATACCATACCCTAAATACAACAACTACTAGGTTATATGTACAGATCTAGGCTTTTAACATCTTCACTATTGTGATGTTCGTCTCTACTTTTGAAAGTATATAAACATGTAACTTCCCTCCCTTGGTTTTTTAAATAGATGTATCCAATCTTCTTACCCATTGCAGTTTTCAAACAAAAAGAAAAGAATATATATAATAAACAGAGGTACTAATCTGCTAGCAAATCTTTATGAGTATCCACAGAGATTAGAAATTCATATAGGAGCATATTCCTTTCTACCATGCTTAGCAATTTTAGCCATCATAACAAAGCAGAAGAGCACATGCCTTGAATATGACTATCTCTCTTCAATTTTGCCTTCTCTCTTTTGGCCATATAGATCTTTTCCATTAACTCGAACTGCAGTGAACCGTCAAATGACCAATCTCAACTCCTTTGTCTCATTGAGATCTCACTTTTGTCTGTTATCTATTAACAACAACGAATCCAACACCAGATCAACCACACCAAATTGCAATTCATTATAGTAGAAATTAATCCTTTTTATCTCTGAGGTACTTAACCCTAGCCTATTGTTTTAATCCCATCTCCATTCTCCCCAACTTTGGCCATGATAAATGGCTCAATATTTTCAAGAGGTATATATAGTCATATAGCGACAAGTTGTCATGGAAAACAATTTGGATGAACTAAAAAGGATGCACTTGCTTACTGATTCTAAATTCTTTAGACCCAAATTGTCAGTTTGGAATTGATCATAACATCATAAATACAACATGGAAGGTCCCTCCTAGACTTTTGCAGCTGGATAAGCCCAACAAGGTGGAGTACTGAAGCCCTAGACTATTTTATCTTTCCATGATATCCCATGTGATCAAGCCATCGAGGACACCGAGCATATCTCACCTGTACAGTATCATCTTCTTTATGGTTTCAAGGGTTATTGGCATTTCAGGGTTATGCTCAGCATAGTTATAGCTCTATTGTCTCTTTTATGTCCTTTCATTTGCAACACTCTTTTCATAGAAGAAGAACTCAGTTTAATATTATCTTTCTTTATATGCCACCTAATTAATGGGTTTGTTAAATATCCAAATCTAGTTCAGCGTCTTGAACAGAGAGATTATTGTTTTTCTGTACATATTGTTTATTGTTATCTTTCAAATAAACTTAAAGCATCATCAATATTTGTATTTCCTTGTATTTTTTTATAACTTAGACATTTTAATTAGGACTCGGTCTAATGGTTAATAACATGGCTTTCCTCCGAACATGGCGTTCCTCCTAAAAAAGCCACTATAAATAGTGGGTTGGACATTCCCTCTAAGCTATAGCATCATCAATATTTGATTTGTATTTCTTTGTATTTTTTATAACTTAGATATTTTAATTGGGACTCAGACTAATGATTAAGAACATGGCTTTGCTGGAAAATAAGGTGTTGGGAGGTCCACTTGCTGGGAAATAAGTTGACATTGGTTAGGATCCTGCCAATGATTATGGTTTCACTGTTGAAGCAACACTATAAACTGCCATCTTATATAATTGGTCCAAGGTTACATATGAGCTCCAATTTATGAGACTGTAGCTAAACTCCCTTATGTAGGGAGTTGAACCAATCAATCCAATGTGTGCAAAGCTACAATGGCTTTGGCCTTTTTCATAAGCTGACCTGGATATATTATTATTTGTATTTGAAAATATTCCATTCAATTCAACTTATGATGTTACCAATGTGACCGACACTGTGTATTGAAATTGCAATATATCAAAATCTAGTCATCATTACATATAAAACAATCATCAATGTTCACAAATATTTTATGCAGTGCATCAATGTGCACAAAAATTTCCGGCGGGGACATAGCCACTACAGTGGCACTTGTTTATATTACATTTGTTTGTTGCACGTTTCGTCAAAATCATCTATCATGTTTAGGAGGATGTTAATCATCAATTAAATCGCACCCTTTACTGTATCATTTCAAAGAAGATTTTTGTTCAAATCTGATGACGGTCAATATATAGCTTCCTATGCAACATTCATGTTTCATCTTCCTACGCAACATTAATGTTATGGCTGGTGAATTATTACGCCGAAAGCGTTCTTTAAGGAGAGGTTTTTTACCAGTTTTGTCCTCTGTGGAGAGTGTATGGAAGGAAGCCATGTGTCAATGCGATACATAATATGTTTGGGAACGTCGAACCTCTTATGTGGCAATGACAAACAATTTGGATATCTCGTCGACCAAGATGAACAAAAATTTAATATGTAATACAACATAATTTTAGGTATGCTAACTCATGGTTTTTAACTACAATTGGGAACCCTCAGATACCATACGAGCCCTCGTTAAGCTAATTGCAGAAGGGGATTCGAGAGCTCGAAAGGAAGCCAATCTTGGTGGAGGTAGTGCCTTTGTTATTTGGGGGTTTGATTAACAATGCAGGAGTCCTGGATGATACCCTTGAGAGGCCCCTTGGTTTCTCAACATGTTGGCCACTGTATTGGAAGGAGGAACGACAATAGGTAACCAGAGGGGTTCTTTGATAAATACTCTATCAGGGGTTTTGATTTCTTCATCTCGTTCTTCTGTTTGTTGGGATTTGATTGTGTGAGGGTTTTTGGCTTTCATTGCGTTGTGTTTTGGCCTTCGATATGTGTTCAGTGAGAGTTCAATTCTTTCTACGTTGAATAAATGTCATGTTGCAGAGTAAATTGTGGGTGTGTCTCTAGCTGCGGCTGCGGTAGTGGATGGAAGGGGTGAGTGTTCGATCTTATTCAATTAATTCATTATGCTTATCCGTGAAATCCTTTTGACTTCTGGTGTAGATAGCTGGAATTTGACGTATTAACAGAGGAGGGCATGGAAATTGAATTTTTTTTATTCATCAACTATTTTGCACATGGAAATTGAAATTTTATGGGTCATCAGTAATTTTGCAGCTGTGTAGATATTTTCCTCTATTTTTTAACAGTTAATGTGTGTTTGTTCAGATGCAAACAAACCCTCTGTAATATTCCAGTTATAAAATAGTATGCAGAGAAAAAATAATCAGCTAGAAATGGCAGATAAACAATGATATAACCAAAACAACACCACAATAATACCAAAATAATACCAAAATAACGCCAAAAAGAGCACCTTGATTACTGAGAGTAATGTTCACTTGCCTCTTCGAGGGGGAAACCTCCAGCACAGCAGCACTCTATTACAATAATATCCAAGACAAGATTTCTCATACCCTCTACTTCTATTTATACTAAATTTATCTATCCAAAAGAACAATCTAGAGGAATATCCTTGTGATAGTGTTGTGATGCAGGAGCATCGCCCCAACTCATCAGCTTGTCAACGACCAACGCAACAACGCACTAGGAGGGAGAATATCCCAAAGAGAGAAGCGCCAACTTTCTCAATTTTGAGTTCAAATCTCAAAATTAATGAAATTTAATGTAATTAAAGTTTGAAAAACCTCAAGGAAAGCCGAGCCACTGTATTTGTATAGTCTAAGTGTAAAGTATCCTTTAATAAGTTGTAGTTGTACAAATATCGAGCAACGACTCATATCTGGAATGTAATTACCCATTTAATGTAATAAACTTAGTGTTGGATTGCTTTAATTGCAAAATGAAAAGCACTAGAATAATCTGGAGGGAAGGCTCGAGAAGCACCTCATGTATAAATCAATGTAATATATGCCCAGTTCATAGTTATTAAAAAATAGTTGAGGAGAATAGAAGAGGAGGGGGGAGAGAGAGAGAGAGAGAGTTGAGACTTAGTTGCAGTTCAGTCTTGTACACACTATAAAGAACATTCAATATTAATACAAAGAACAAATTTCCCTGTATATGAGTTTTTGTGTGTTTTTATATGTGTTTTCTGAATGCACTTGAATGGTTACTGTGTATGTTTATAATTTTTGGTAGTCCATGCATGTTCCCTTTGCAGGAATAGATAGAATCCCCTATCTCTGTAGTTTCCTAACTGTTTATGGACTCTCACGGCTGTGCAAAGAGTGCACCTTAGAGTTGTTAAAAAACTCTAAAAGTCCAACACAAGGAGTGTGTAAGAACTCATTTGGGATTTCTGTGAGGAGCATGCTAAATGGGCACACCAGAATCACTCTCAAGCTCTCAGAAGGAATAGTGCAAGGAGTGCACATTAGAGTTATTGAACACTCTGAGAGTCGGCACAAGGAGTGTGAAGGTGAGCCTTTAAGGTTCAAGACTCAAATAGAATTGAGTGCAAGGAGTGCACAAATCCAACACATTGTTGAAGTGTTGGTAAATCTCTGGAGGAAGAGCGCAGGTTGTCAGGAGGGAACAAGAAATCATTTGGTGGAACAAAGGGTCAAAACCCCTTTGAGTGTCAAAACCCCTTTGAGTTTCAAAACAATTACAATCTCAGGAGGAATAGTACATGTGTGCACAAAGCCTACGCAAGGTGTGTGGAGGCCTAACCATCTACAGGTTCGAAAGCTCAGAAAATATAGTTTGAATTTATGCAGAGACGAGTATAAGGTGTGCACAGAGACAACACTTTGTCAAGTGTTAGTCAATATTGAAAGGGTAAGCACAAGAAGTGTGCTAGAGGCCTAAGTATTTCAAGTGTCGAAGCTCAGGAGAGGCAGCACAGGAAAAGACCAAGCAATCGATCTTGCAGAGTTAGAATAAAAGGTCGAGTCTTTGAAAAATGTTGATAAATCCTTCATTTGGAAAGAAGGTAGGACAACAGAAGAGGAGGAGCAACACCAGCCATCAGATGGGTTGTAGAGGAAATTTGGGCCACTAGATTTAGTCCTAGGTAGGAGGAGGAGCGTGCATGAAGGGAGAACCGACCCAAGTCATCAGATCTGAGCGTAAGGACCAACAATCGTTGGATCCAGGTAAGTAGCACAACCGTTAGCCCCTGAAGTCCTTCGGACTTCGCATATTCGGAGGTTTCTGTGTGTTGGGTTCAAAGAAGGAAAATTTCTCGAAGTCCTGGGAACCAGAGAAAATCTGGACCGTCCAATTGCGAGGACACGTGTCCACAGATCCAACATTTTTCGAAAGTCCGGCAATTTCGAAGAATTGAAGTGTAGTTGGAGGAGTGTGTGTGAGTCCCAAAGTTCCTAAGCCCGGAACGAATCCTAACTGTCGGCGCAGAGAGCCACGCGTCAGCAGATCTCGGATTTCGGAGATCTGGTACTCCGAAGGAAATGGAGGTGTTGTAAGTATGTTTGGGTCCAGAATTCCCAAAGGCCCGAAGTAGATCCCAAATGTCCATTCACGAGGACAAGTGTACCATTGATCACGCCCTTCATGAGTTCGTCAGTTCGACACTCCGAAGGATCTGAGGTATTGAGTTGTGGAAGGCCTTGAGGCCCGGAGCGTGGAGTAAATAGTGACTGTTGATCTGGGACGGAAGACAACTATCCAATTTGCTAATTCGAAGTTTGTGCATTCAGAGGAATTGCGTGTTGGATCAGGTAAAACTCCCGAAGCTCGGAGTCCCCAAATATCTGTGAACCGTAGATCTTGGCGTGTATTGTGAACCGTTGGTCCCCATCGTTGTTCGATTGTTCATAAATTCAACGTTCAGAAGGATCGTAGGGTGTTTTTGTTGGAAATCTCAAAGCCTAGAACTCCGAAGTGCCGAAGTTCCCACCATTTAAAGGTTTAGCCTATGGTTTTGGCCCAAGGTCACGTGGACTTCTTCGTTGAAGTGACAAAACCCTCACGAACTTGAATTTGCACACAAGGAAAAGAGTAAAGGCCTATGGTAGAGAGTTTTGAGGGCTCAATAAGAGCCCGAGAGCTAATTCAGCTCCTTAGTGTGAACAATCCTTAAACCGGGAGGTCGCGCAAGCCCCAGGAGGTGGTGGGGGTTTGCATCACATTGCCTAATTGTTTTACATTTTGGTTTTTTTGGTTGGAATTAGGCCACATAAATCTGCACAAAATCACTATTTTATGTTGTTTAAAATCCATTTTTGAATGCACAAATGAATATCCTTCACTGTTACTATTTTCTTGTTTAAAATCCATTTTTCAATACAGAAATGAATATCTTTCACTGCCACTATTTCTTGTTGTTTAAAATCCATTTGTTAGTTTAAAATCCATTTTCAATAAAAAAATGAATATCCTTCAGTGCCACTATTTTCTGTTGTTTAAAATCCATTTTTTTAATTAGGATCATAGTATTTGTATTTTTGGAATTTATCGACCATTGCAATGAATTTTGACAAGTGTCAAAAAATTCAAACTTTAAAGTTTCAACCCATGGAGTTTGAACCGCGATCACTTTTCCGTAACAAACTTCATTTTAACCATTGTTGCCAATATCATTTTAATGTTTTAGATTTTACCCTTCTTTCTGTGTCTATTTTTCAATCAATTTTGTTTACAAATGGTTGGAACTATAGTTGAATTTAGTTTAGTCTGTATAATTCAAGTGTTCCGAGGTTTTCCAGGAAGTTGAATTTAATAACACATTCAAAAATTTAATTTCAATGATAAAAAATAATTATATGTAAACAAATCTTTCAGGAAGTTGAATCCAATAACACATTCAAAAATTTAATTTAAACAATAAAAAATAATTGTATGTTGAACAAATCTGGTAAACAAATCTTCCAGGGAGTTGAATCCAATAACACATTCAAAATTTAATTTAAACAATAAAAAATAATTATATGTTGAACAAATTTGGTAAACAAATCACAAATCTGTTTCACGTTGAATCATCAGACTAACCCTCTGTTTGACGCTACCCTATCCCTTATCAAAAAGAGGGTTAGAAAAAATGAATTCCACCTCACCATGGAGTTTTAGAAAGAATGAATTCACATATCTCAGCCATGGTAAAGCACAAAGCATAAGAAAAAATGGATTCACTTGAATTTCATTTTTTTATCCCATCATCAAGGAATGAATTGTTGAAAACTGGTGACAACGAATTCCTCCAGGATTAGGATTTCAGATCCTGTAATTCAGTGTTGGTTGTAACCAATAAGACCAAGTTAGAATATGGATGAGATTGCATTTAATAATCAGTTTCCTGTGTAAATGTATATAAATTTATGTATCCCGTAGAGGCAAACATGAGTGTGAGTGAGTTGTTGTAATCTCCATGATCTGAATAATAAAACAACTGATGCCTTCGCTTGGTGGACGTAGCCCAAATCTTGGGTGAACCATGTAAATCTCTGTGTTTTTTTAATTCAGTGTGACTATTCTTGGCTTATGATATTTGTGTTTCCGCATTTACAAATATAACAAATGGTATCAGAGCTCGGGGAGAGCGATTTGGTTGTGGATAAATCTCTTGATGGATGAACTGCCGATTTGTTGGAGGTTGCTGGAGATGCCCACGGGAGCGTCTACTTCTGCATCAGCGCGGGGGTCTATGCATGGAGGGAGAGATGTTTTTCGAGACTTATGATATTTCGACAAACGCATTTCAGCGATGGCTTGTATAAGGGAAGGGAGCGTCGATCCATGGTTTTAAAAATATTAAAGGTTTTTTGAAGTGGTATGATGTGTACAATATTTAATATTAAATATTGTATGCATAAAACGTGAATAATTTCAAGTATTAAAAGGTGGAAGAATTAAAAAAAAATTGAATTTTCCTTCTTTTTTAAAAAAAAACACTGAACAATTTCAAGTGGGTGGATGCTTAAAAAGGTGTATTTTTTTTTAATAGGTGAGGCTAGTATATATATATATATAT
>ML820305.1:137272-153104 GCA_009831015.1 Picea engelmannii
GGATTTGGAGGATCGCGAGTCATGGGGGTGAATGAGTTTTGACATTAGAAACCCTGAATCCTGATAGTGAACCAGGGATTGGCATTTCGCTAAGGCAGGTTTGTGGGAAATTAACCCAAAAATTTTAAATTATGATAGTGGATGTGTTACAATAATATATATATAGGTTATATTATAATACATTATATATATATATATATATATGTGTGTGTGTGTGTGTGTGTGTTCCTAATTATTTTGAATTGGAATTAAAAAAATATAATTAAATCATTATTAATAATTTAAAATTAAGTATATCAATTTTTCTATAAAACAAAGATAAAAACATAATAGAGTCACCAAAAGACTATAGTTATATACTTTATTAATGACAAATTTTTTCATAGTGAAGTTTATGAAAATATTTTTAATGGTAGATGGAACAATGTTATTTGAGCATAGTTATATTACATATACATAATGGCGGCCTCCTTGAGTCTCTTCATATTAAGAGAATTTCAACCAAAACAATTTTAAACTTTTATTGAAATTTCAAAGTTGAGTTACTAGAATTTACAAATACTAAAATTGTTATAGTTGGACAAAGTAAAATTTTTATGGCTGGATGAAGGACGAGGTTGGAAACTAGGTTGGAAATTTTGCTTATCTCAAAGATAGAAGTGAATTTTTCAATTGGGTATGATTCATCAAAGTTAGATAAGGGTTTAGTTGTACACAGAGAAATTAGGTGGTTTTACAATAAAAATTCAGTCTCCAGACATATGTGGCTTAATCCCTTGGATGATATATTATAACATAGTTTATATAAACTTCTTTTAAAAATACATAAAAGAAATTTGACATCTTACCTATAAGATGAAGAAAAACAAATCCACTTCAAAAATAATATTATTGAAATAGAGTTATCCATGTTACTTTCAAACAATCTAAAGGGATAGATATGATATAATGACATCTTTGAAATCAATTTAGTATATGTAGTTTTGGAATATGGTAAAGAAAGGACCATTTGTTTTTAAATATCTAGGGTACACAATAAAAAAACATTTGTAAATATCCTTATGCAGAATGAAATATTTTTTTCATTAAAGTAATGGATCTAATAAATAGTTTGTCTCATTAATGTAATGGGTCAAAATCAAAGATAAATTATACATTGTTTGGATTCAAAGACTTTTGAATTACATATAAATACATCATTATTACTTAAATGTTAAGAAAACTTACCTCGTTTAAGAAAGGTCGAGTAAAATGCATAGCTTTACCAATAATGTGGATGACCTATCCATAACCAATTAGTATACTAAATAATGTTTGTTTTTTTTTAAGTAAAAAGGGTGAAACCTGTTATATTAAACCTTCAGAAAAAGAAATACACTTGACATACAGGTGCCAACTGTCCTACCTATACAGGAAACCAGGACAACTGGCCTGTCCACAGCAACATGCAAAATCAAACACCATGTTTCGCCACCCTGCCCGAAGGAAACCAGGGTGCATGTCCATCATCATTAGTAGTTTAGTAAAGTCTGTTCTAACGCTAACTAAGCTAGTAATTAAAGAGCTACAACTCTGATAGACAGTAAAAGAAAAGGAGTTGGAGACCATAGGAAACAGTAGAACCTATTCATCGGAGTCCTCACAGCCTTCCTTCGCTTTGCCACCGTTGACAGGGATGACATAGGGCTGAGCACAAGTGGGGCATTGGCGCCGAGGTGTGGCCCTGGAGTAGGCTGCGTAAAGCATGTCCAAGCGTTGGCTAACGCGGACGGCTCTGAAAATTTGATCATCCACCAGGCTGTGCACCTCAAAGATCAGGTTCAGGTGCTCTGGATGTAGGAATGGTGGCGATGGCGGCGACTTTATTTCAGCCTCCGTTTCCAGGTGGCCCTGCGTCTTCCTCTGTGTCTGTGAGTCGACTGTGCATTCTGACAGCTCCTCCTCAACTGGGCAAGTGTCGAATTCTACGTTCAGAGCGTCGCTGGGGGCGCGAGTCTCTTTCAAATTGGGTGCTGGTGCTGCTTGTCCAAAGCACGCCGGGGGGTCCCAATTATCCGGGACGATAAACAGTCGGCTCTCAGAGAAGTTCGGTGGGAGCTCTATGGACAGGTCTTCTTCGACATACGTTCGAGGGGGCGAACTTGTTGCTATGGCATCACTGCATCGTTTTCTTTTGGCCAGGAGCTGAGCTCTTTCGAAACGCTTGTGCCTTTTCCTTCTTGAATCAACCGCGTACCAGCCGGCTCCTCTACGGGGTCTCCCCCTTGCCCGCGACATGGTGAGAGTGAGGGAAAGTGCCAAGATGCCTCCTGCGCGGCGGTTCTTGCTCTGCTCAACGAGCTTCAATTGCATTCTGAGAGGTCCAATTAAACGGATAATGACATAAACCATGGTTGCCACCATTAACGCCAAGAGCTTAATGCTTTGGCTGGCCGGCCTTTGCTCACGCGTGAGAGGCCCCATCGATAACCGGAGGCCGGCGGAGGTGAAAGCCTTCATAAATGGTTGTGGTTTGAGGTGAGAGCCACCATAAATGGCCTCTCCCTTCGCGCCTCCACGTGCCCATCCTTTACGCGTGGCACCCCATCCGGGGGTAGGAATTCCTTGCTGGCTAGGAGTTGACATTGTTGGGATATGTCTGAGGCTTTGGAGGTTCTAGCGTCCCAGATTATTTGTTCCATTCCCCTTCCTTCGTTTGTCAGGTAGTCAGCCACGCCATTTGCCTCCCTCTTGACACAGGAGGGGATAATGCTGATGTTGTTCCCGAGTATGCCTTTGAAGTCCTCAAGCATTCCTGCTAGTCGCCAACTGGGAGAGATTTTTTGTGGATTTCCCCCATGTAGGATCTTGGTGATTAGCTGGATGATGATTTGTGAGTCCCCTTCCAAAATTATTTTGTGGCTGGGTAGGGTAGCTGCAACTCGAAGGCCCTGTAGTAGGTTAGTTATTTCCACTACATTGTTTGTGGTTTACCCCAGATACCCTGCTGTCAAAGTTAGAATTTCCCCTGTAGAGCTTCCGATCACTTCTCCGTAGCCTGTGGGTCCGGGATTACCTTTTGAAGCTCCGTCAAAATTGATTTTTATGAATCCAATTGGGGGGGGAGTCCAGGTGGTTGAGATGGGGGTTCGAATCTTGGGAACTCTGACTGCCACTGAGTCATTTAGATTGAGTTGCCAACTGTGAAGAGTGCTTAATTCTTCCCGTTTACATACCTTATCCCCAGCTTGCCAGCTCTTACTTCTGATTGTTTCTTTGATGAGTGTGGCAACTCTATCCCAGGTTAGCTCCGGAGTGGAGTCCTTGGAGTGGAAGATGCGTTTGTTTCGCTCCTTCCATATTTTCCAGAGAATAAATCCTGGGAGGAGTTGCCAGATGTAGTTCAGAATGGGGTTGCTAAAAGTGATTGAGTCCTAGTTTTCGATAGTGTCTCTGGTGCTGCCTCTATTTTGGTTGGATCTGCGCATGATTTGAGCCCCCTGGTCCCAGACCGCTTGACTGTAGTGACAACCATTGAAAAGATGCTCCTTGGTTTCTTCTTGGCATTGACATAAGACACAGATTGAGGGCCCAATGAATCCTCTTTTCTCGAGGTTGTCCCATGTTAGAATTCTATTATGGATGATTAGCCAGAGGAAGGTAGAGACCTTTGGCCAGAGCGCCTTATTCCAAATTTTGCTCCAGATGGTGTCCCTTTCCTGATTGTGGTAATTGCCTTGTAAATAGTAGGCTTCTTTTGCCGAGAAATTGCCTGAAGCAGAGTGCCCCCATCTAAGGATGTCTCGCCCCTCCTTAATGGGGATTTTCCTGCGTCCTGCTTCATATTGCCAGGCTGATAAGTTTATGTCGGGGGGGATTCCTAGATCTTGATTGGAGGTCTTCCATTGCCGCCAAGTCTGTCTCGCTTCCAGTGGTTTCCAAAGGTCCTTTACCTTTAGTGAAGGGGCTTGATTGAGAGCGTGTTGGAGGGGTGTGAGCTCTGCAAGTTCATTTAGAGGTTTGAGTTGTTGCCACGAGTCCTGCCAGAACTCTGCACTGTCTCCATTACGTATTTCCTAGAAAGCATGTTTCTGTACTATATCTTTGTTTTGCCAAGCTGTGTTCTAGATGTTCGAACCCTATATTCTAACGTTATGTCTGATCAGTTGATCAGGCTGCATGATGGGAGTGTATTTATTCCTCCAGATTTGTGCCCATAATGCATCTGGTATTTTCATCCATCTCCACCATATCTTGGCCCCCATTATCTGATTGAGTTTTTCCGGGTCTTGAAGCCCAAGGCCTCCCATGTTTTTTGGTGCGCAAACCTTGTCCCAGCTTACCAGTGCCCATTTCTTGTTGGGTTGTAGACCTTGCCAGAGGAAATTCCTCTGGATGTTTCTGACAACTCTGATGATTTGCTTGGGAACTGCTAGGGCGGTGAATAGATAGGTGGGTAGGGTCTGTAGGACTGATTTTAGCAAGACCAATCTGGCTGCAATGTTTAAAGGTCTGAAGGTCCAGTTGGTCAGTCTGTTTGAGATAGAAAGGAGGAGGCTATCCCAGGAGATGGATTTGGCAGATGCTCCTGTGAGAGGAATGCCCAGGTAATTGGACGGAAGGGAGCTCCTGGGGATGCCCAGGATTTTGGAAATGTGTAGTTGAACAACGACAGGAGTATTGAAAGAGAAAAGCTTGGATTTGTCTAGGTTCAAGGTCATGCTCGAGGCTTCGGTGAAGTCAGACAGGATAGAGTTGAGCTTCAGGGCTTCACACGCAGTGGGGGAGTTCATGAGGAGGGTGTCATCAACGAATTAGTTGTGTGAAGGGGCTGGCCTGATGTTATGCAGGGGTAGGCCTTTGAGGCTGCCTTCCAGAACTACTGATTTAATGTAGCGACCCAGGCCTTCTGCCATTAGAAAAAAAAGGAAGGGTGATAGTGGATCCCCTTGCCGGATGCCCTTGGAGGCCGAGAAGGGACGGGAGGGGACTCCATTGACTAGGATTGAGAAGAAAGCCGAGGAGGTGAGATTCATAATCCAGTTTACCCAATCTTGATCAAAGCCAAAGGAGTTTAGGATGGCCTTGAGGTATTGCCAATTGACCTTGTCAAAAGCTTTTGAGAGATCAAGTTTGATTAGCATACCTAGGGTTTTTGTTGATTTGAGAGAGATGATCACCTCATGTGCTAGTATGACGTTGTCCATAATCTGCCTTCCTTCAACATAGCCAGCTTGTTCTTTGGAAATGACAAAGGGCAGTATTGGCTTAAGTCGATTTGCAATTACCTTAGTTATGATCTTGTAGATTACATTACAAAGGGCTATGGGTCTGAACTGCTTGGGGTTCGTGACTCTCTCTTCCTTTGGGATGAGAGTGAGGAAGGTGGCGTTGAAGGCCTGAAGAACTTGACCCGATGTTCGCGATTCCTCGACAACCTCCTAGACGTCCTTTCTTATAATGTCCCAACAGTGGTGGAAGAAGTCTGTAGTGAAACCATCGGGGCCTGGGGCTTTTCCCGAGGGAAGGTCCTTTACTGCTTCATCGACCTCCTCCTGGGTGATTGGCCTTATTAGAGAAACATTCTATTCAGGGGTGATGAGTGAGGGGATGTGACTGGTAACTCGAGTAATGGCTTCGTTTCTGTCCTCCTTGCTTTCTGTCAGGAGGTTCTGATAGTGTCTATTGAGCTCTTCTTCGATGTGGGCGTGCTCTCTAATCAGATTTCCCTGCTCATCTTCCAGATGTGTTATTCTATTGATGTGTCTCTGGTGTATCATTGTTCTATGGAATAATTTTGTATTCTTTTCCCCTTCCTTGAGCCACTGCACCCTTGATTTTTGCCTCCAAAGTACTTCTTCTTGCTGTCTTCTCTGCTCCAGTTGCATTTGTATTTTCTCCTCTTCCTTCATGAGCTTAATAGTTCGAGCCCCTGATATGAAGATTCTTTGTATCTCAGCTAATCTGTTCTTTGCATCCTTAGTGCCCTGGAATATATCGCCGAAAGTGTTTATGTTCCAATATTTGAGCATTTGCTTGAATTTTTTGAGCCGTTGTTGAAATTTGTACATCTTGGTGCCGTGGTTTGCCTAAGCTTGGTTCCACCAAGTTTTTGCCAGCTACTGGAAATCTGGGTGTGTGAGCCAGAATTTCTCGAACTGGAAAGGTTTAAATTTAGGTGTGGTCGCTATCGCTATTTGAAGGGCAATTGGCCAGTGATCAGAACCCGCTTTGGGGAGGATCAAACTTTCCATGCAGAGGTCTCTTTCTATCAGTTCTTCCGTTACGAGAAAGCGATCAAGTCGGCATGCTACATGTTGACTCCCTGATCTTTGGTTAGACCATGTGAAAGTGCCATTGCTATTTTCTATGTCTACTAATTTTAACTGTTCAGGGAGGGTTTTGAACTTACCGCTGTCTTGCTCAAGTCTTTTTCTCCCATTGACTTTCTCCTCTAGTGACATGATCATGTTGAAGTCCCCTCCCAGGATCCAGTTAGGCGTGTTGGCCAAGGCTTTAACTTGGGTCAGCTTTTCCATGAACTTGATTTTTTCCTGTTGTCCTTGAGGGCCGTAGACATTGGTGATGGTCCCCTCCTGATTCGAGCCTATTACTTCAAAGTGGGCTGACAAGGTTCCTATGGTGGAGAAGGGCCCACTAAGGATAGTGTGGTTTGGGTTCCACAGTATAGCTAGACCCCCCGAGGCTCCCGCTGAGTCCGTGTGAATGTGGTTACAACCCTTCCAAATGCGTTGGAAGAAGATTTCGGCTTCCATTCCTACACATTTTGTTTCCTGTAACATTAGAATGTCTAGGCTTTCCTCCTTGATGCAATCCCTAAGGATTCTTTGCTTAGATATGGCGTTGAGTCCTCTAATGTTCCAAGTGATAATCTTCATCATTATGAGGAGGGGTGTGGGTGGAGGTATCCCTCCGAGAGCTTCTGAATTTTACCTGAGTTGATCATGAGATTCCCAGCTTCTTTGATTAGTTGATGTACTGGTTTCCGTCCTCTTCTCTTATTTTTGTGCGGTATTTTCTTAGAGCCGGAGCTTGATTCCGTGGCAATACCAAGGCGGGCTGTGGATCCCGCTGTTGAATCGAGGAAGACTTTATGCACCTTTCTAAGTTGTTCTTCTGGGAGGCCTTGCAGGTCTTTTTGGTTGAGGGCTTCTTCCAGTTTTTCTAGGTCGATGCCTGCCAGATCTTGGGCGTCCAGTTGCATTGGTGTGTCTCCATCTGCATCCCCTTTTTCCTTTGCATTGATCTCTTTATTCGGGCTGGAGGGGGAGAGTATGGGGCTCGAATCTTTACCTTTCTGTGATCCATTGTGTGGATCTTGGATTTCCTCGTCCTCAGGTAGCTGGCTCAGTATATCATAGGCATTCTTGGTCGAGATCCCAGGTTTGGGGTCGGATGTTTGCTTTCGAGGGGGGTTCTTCTTCCTCATCTGGATCGTTGTGAAGCCATCTTTCTGCATGTTCTGACCAGCTTTGGGAGCTTGCTGATTGAGCGGGCAGTCCCGAAACAGGTGGTCGTGCTCATGGCATCTTCTGCATCTAAACGAGATGTGTTCATAATCAAGGGTTTGTAACCAATCCTCATCCTGATACTCCAGTATTACCGCCCCTGGTAAGGCTTGAGCTATGTTCATGTAGACACATATTTGGGCATATGAGGTGTATTTTCGCTGCTTTGTGGCTTCTGAGGCCTTGACATATTGACCTATTGTGTTTCCTATTTCCATGAGAATCTCTTCCAGCCAGAACTCCTGCGGGAGGGAATAGAGGCAGATCCGAACGGGTGCCATTGTGAAGTCTTCCTTATCCGGGCTGAAGCGGTCTGTCCAGAACCTTAGGAATAGCCCTGTTGAGTTGTAAAAGTAAGGGCCATTCTCAAAGATGTGATCTTTGTCTTCTAGGTTATATAGTATGATTGTGAAGAAGCCTTTCGAGCTGAGCTGAACCTCATAGTCTCCTCTGGGATTCCACCAGTGTTTGATCCATTTGTTCAGGTCCCTTTTTGATGGCCAGAGTCCAAGAAACTTACCAATGAGGGCATGCTCTTGCATGAACTGAGTGTGCTCTCCAACCCTGGTTGAGCTTATGAGGTACCTGGGCACCTTTTCCATTTGTGGGATGCATTTGCCAGGCTCCCATCCTCGAGGTGCTCTGGGACGGGACGTGCTGGCTTCCGTTTCCATTTCCTTTCGAAAACCCTGTTCTTTGGTAAGGAGCTCTTCCCGGATTCGCTGTGGCGGCTCGAACGCGGGTCGCTTCGCTCTCGTTCCTGATCTATCATTAGCTGTTATGTTACTGTATGAGGGGGGTTTCCCCCCCTCCTCGACGCTCATGGCTGCAGATCAGAGCCAGTAGTGGTTCGCGCGGGGGCTGGGTGGTTGCAATGTTGCGGCGTGTCCTGGATCGATCAAGCTGAGGCGTGCATGGGCACAAGGCTAGGGTTTTTGCACCAGTGGAAAACTCGCCTTCGTAATGTTCTTTTTGTATACTAAATAATGTTGAGAAAAATAACTACTTCATAAAAAAAAAACATGGATGTCTTTTAAAAATAATTAAGTTAATTCTAATAAATAGAAACATGTATCTAAAGACATTTAGGGTGGGAAGATAGATGGTGCTTTAGGGGATTTATGTAAGGTCTTTGCTTATGGATGGTAGTGGGCACACAGAGTAGTGAATTGTTCCTTGTTGCCTTTATACAAGATGAGAGGCCTTGAGACTATGGACCAAGTATCATCAAAATAGTGAACAACTTCAAATACAATCATTTTAATTACAATATCTTTATAATCCCAATTAACATGAAAACTTAGTGGAAGTTCAAATAAAATCATTTTATTTGTAATATCTTTATAATCCCAATTAACAACATAAATATAAAATCTTTATTTCTGCTTTCTCATTCACAAACTTAAAAGATATGCTAATTTATTATTATATTAATTAAAAATATTCAAAGTAAAAACTCAACCGATTAATTATCAGTTCTTCCTTTGTCTTACTCGTACTAGAAGTACGAAACATAAGCACGACTTTATCAATGTTCAGAACCAAAACGGCGTTAATATAAGGACAGAACAGGAGAGTGGGTGGAAATTGGATTAGTGCCAGCAGCATATTTGCTAAGCTGTTGAAATAAAATGCAAAATATATTCAAAAATTCTGAAACGGAAAAATGCAATCTACAAACATAATGTCCAACACACATAAATAGTTACTTGTATAATCAGTCTGGCTTATAAATCAATCAAAAAATAGTGAACTCACCCGATAGTCACTGAATCCGCACATAAATAGTTACTCGTATAATCAGTCCGGCTTATAAATCAATCAACAAAATAGTGGACTCACCGAATACGCCACTGAATCCACCGAATGCAGGGAAGCTTCCTAGATTTGAATGATACATATGATGTATTCATATTCATAAGCTATGGATAGACTACTTAAAAAAACGAGAGAGAACTCCCCTAAAAGAACGCCTTCTGCTTAATAAACGAATCTGATTCACCTTGAATCATCGATCTAACCGGATGAACACCTCGCCCTTATCAAAAAGAGGGTTAGAAAGAACGAATTCACATACCTCACCATGGGAGTTTTAGAAAGAATGAATTCACATACCTCGGCCATTGTAAAACATAAAGCATAAGGAAAAATGGATTCACTTGATTTTCATTTTTTTAACCCATCATCAAGCAGCTTTAAAAAAATTAAACCAACACCTGAATTTATTTTTTTATTCTTTCTAAGCCCCCTTTTTCACCCATGACATGGAATGGTACAGAAATTCAAAAGGAATGAAAGAGTTCAGTCTTTCTAAGCTCCATCCTAAATCTTGGATGCTTAAAATTTATTTACGTTGATATCCCAAAATAAAACTTCCCCACAATTCCAATTAGATTTGCACACTGCAGGTGTCTTTTTGATTAGGTAAGATGCCCCCACAGTTCATTAAAACTTAAATCATTGGTGAAAAAATTACTCCCGAATTAACCCACTCCCACCTTAACTACTACAATAAAACTTATCACAAATATTTGATAGGAATCGTACAAAGCACAAGATCTTCCTTCTCCAACTTTTCAGCACGGAATCACTAGTTGATCTCAGATGTGAAGTTTCTCACGAACGTACACAAAATCTATCACCATCTCATATCCTTTATTTATTATATATTCAGCATTAAAACAAACTCTAAGGATCCACGCCCCTCATTTATGGAATTATATGGTATTATACTACAATGATGTCCATGATGGCTTTAGAGTTTTTTTTACCTTGCCATATAGTATTCGACGGCATCATGTTGATGATTGTTATATAAGTTTTCTGACCCTACTCCCTGATCAGCAGGATGGAACTCATTTTTAATGCTCTCCTAGTTGAAACATCACTGTTTTTATGTTGCTATACCTCAGTTTGAAACCATGGATATGCTTGAGCAGAAAGCTTCACTTCAACTCAGTTTGAAACCAAAGATGTGCTTGAGCAGAAACCTTATTTCACTTAACCTCAGTTTGAAACCAAAGATATGGTAAGTAGAAAAAACCACCGCAGGCATCCATAATCACATAAGCATAATCACATTCCCAAATTAAGAAGTAAATATAATCATCACTATAAAAATGTCATTCATTTCAGTCTCTTGCAGTAATATCCATAATCACATTCCCAAATTAAGAAGTAAATATAATCATCACCAAAAAAATGTCATTCATTTTAGTCTCTCGCAGTAATATCTGGAAAAGTGAGTAGAAGAGTAAATAATGCATTTGCCCAGCTTAAAAAATGTATTGACATGTATTTGTGATTCCTATTAAACTCGAGATTCCTCTCAAGTCGGTCTTAGAATTCTTCAAAAATTATTATATGGACAATTTTACAGGAGGTTACACAAATTATTATATGGATAATTTTACTGGAGGCTACACATACATGAGAAACTGGCCAAGTATCGCCAAGTAATTTCAATATTAAAAACTACACATACATTAAATAGAAAGAAAGAAACAGGTTAAGTAGTTTTATTTTAATTTTTGTTTTCAAATAACATAAATGCCAAACAATAAAAAATTTAAAAATGGCTAAGTAATTTCATTATTAAAAGTTAGTTTTATTTTAATTTTTTTTTTTTTTTCAAATAACATAAATGCCAAACAATTAAAAATGGCTAAGTAATTTCATTATTAAAAACTACAAATATATGAGAAATGAGAAACAAGTTAAGTAATTTTAATATATATATTTTTATTTCATTCTAAATAAAATAAATGCCAAACAACTAAGTAATTTTAATATATATTTTTTAATTTACATTCTAAATAACATAATGCCAAACAACTAAAGAGTTATATAAATTATATTGGTTATATAGATTATATTGATTGGAAGACAACATAAATAAACAACTAAATAATTTAAATATATATTTTTTAATTTTCATTCCAAATAACATAAATGTCAAACAACTAAACATAAATGCCAAACAACTAAAGAGTTATATAGATTATATCCATTGAAAAGCAACATAAATGCCAAACAGCTAAAAAGTTATATAGATTATATCCATTGGAAGACATATATTCTATGTTTATGTTTTTTTTATCATTAAAAATTGAAAAATATTATTTGGTTAGAAGATATACTCTGAAGATTTTTTAAGACAATTATCATCCAAAAACTATCAATTAGAGAATTAAAAATTGAAAAAGATTATATTGGTTAGAATACATAGTCTGAAAGTTGATTTTTTAAGACAATTATCACCTAAAAACTATCAATCAATTAGACAAATAAAAATTAAACAATTAGACAAATAAAAATTGAAAAATATTATATTATATTAGTTAGAAGAGACAATTATCATCCAATTTTTTTGACAATTATCATCCAAAAACTATCAAATTATCAATGGAATGGTTGGTTGGTGAAATCACAATTTTATCATTCAAAAACTATCAATGGAACCCAAAAACTATCAATGGATGGTTGGTGAAATCGCAATTTTATCATCCAAAAACCAAAAACTATCAATGAAGTGGTTGGTGAAATCACAAACCCAAAAACTATCAATGGAATGGTTGGTGAAATCACAATTTTATCTTCCAAAAACCAAAAACTATCAATGAAATAATTGGTGAAATAATTGGTAAAAAAGAGTAATGACCACATAAATCAATTCAACCCTTTTTTTCAAAAAGAATAACTACAATATGAGAATATATAATTTTGATAAAAAAAACTATCAATGAAACCAATGAAACTCTTTTTTTTCAAAAAGAATAATGACAACATGAGAATATATAAAATTGATCAAGAAAATACATAATTTTGATAAAAAAAATTATCAATAAAATAGTTGATGAAATCACAATTTTACACTATTCAAATTATGTTTTAGAATACATAAATCAATTCAACCATTTTCAAAACCCTTTTTAAAAAAAAGTCGTGACAACATGAGAATATATAAAATTGATCAAAAGATAATATAACCCTTTTCAAAAATGAGTCATGACAACATGAGAATATATAAAATTAAAATTGATCAAGAAAATATATAACCCTGTTCAAAAGAGAGTCATGACAACCTAAGAATATATAAAATTGATCAAGAGAATATATAATTTTGATCAGCCATTGAAATCTACAATTCCTATTATCTTTCTAATCTGCAATTCCTACAATATTTATTTTGAAAAGAGTAATGACAACATGAGAATAAATAAAATTGATCATGAGAATATATAATCCTTTTCAAAAAAAATCATGACAAATATAAGAATATATAAAATTAATCAAGAGAATATATAAACCTTTTCAAAAATTTCAAAGAGTCATGACAATATAACCCTTTTCAAAAAAGTCATAATAATATGAGAATATATAACCATTTTCAAAAAAGAATCATGACAAATATGAGAATATATAAAATTGATCAAGAGAATATATAACCCTTTTCAAAAATTTCAAAGAGTCATGACAATATAACCCTTTTCAAAAAAGAGTCGTAATAATATGAGAATATGTAAAATTTATCCCGAGAATATATAATTTTGATCAGCCATTGAAATCTACAATTCTTACTATCTTTCTAATCTGCAATTCTTATTATATTTATCTTTCTAATCTGCAATTCCTACTATCTTTCTCTTTCTAATCTGCAATTCCTACTATATTTATAATGAAAACCCTTTTCAAAAGAGTCATGACACTATGAGAATATATAAAATTGATCCAGAGAATATATAATTTTGATTAGCCATTGAAATCTACAATTCCTATTATCTTTCTACAATTCCTACTATCTTTCTAATCTGCAATTCCTACTATCTTTATCTTTCTCTTTCTAATCTGCAATTCCTACTATATTTCTAATGAAAGACATAATTTTGATCAGCCATTGAAATCTGCAATTCTGACAATTCCTATTACTATATTTCTATTCCTACTATATTTACTATATTTCTAATGAAATACTTAATTTTGATCAGCCATTGAAATCTGCAATTCCTACAGTTCCTACTATATTTACTATATTTCTATTCCTACTATATTTAGTATATTTTTCTAATGAAAGATATAATTTTGATGCAATTACTACTATATTTACTATATTGCTAATGAAAGACATAATTTTGATCAGCCATTAAAATCTGCAATTTCTACCATTCCTATTATATTTTTAATGAAATTTATAATTTTGATCAGCCATTGAAATCTGCAATTCCTACTATCTGTCTAATGAAATAATCTGCAATTCCTACTATCTTTCTAATGAAATTCCTACTATCTCAATCAGTCGTTGAAATTTGCAATTCCTACTTTCTTTCTAATGAAATTCCTACTATCTCAATCAATCATGGAAATTTGCAATTCCCACTACTATCTCAATCAGTCATTGAAATTTGCAATTCCTACTTTCTTTCTAATGAAATTCCTACTATCTCAATTAGTCATTGAAATTTGCAATTCCCACTACTACTATCTCAATCAATCAGTCATTGAAATTTGCAATTCCCACTACTATACTACTATCTCCATCAGTCATTGAAATTTGCAATTCCTATCATCTTTCTAATGAAATTCCTACTATCTCAATCAGTCATTGAAATTTGCAATTCCTACCTTCTTTCTAATGAAATTCCTACTATCTCAATTAATCATTGAAATTTGCAATTCCCACCATCTTTCTAATAAAATTCCTACTATCTCAATCAGCCATTGAAATTTGCAATTCCCACTATCTTTCTAATGAAATTCCTACTATCTCAATCAATCATTGAAATTTTCAATTCCAACTACATTTTTACATTGAAATTTTCAATTCCAACTACATTTCTACTCTACATTTCTAGTTAGAGTAGAGATAGATTTAGATTTTAGATGAAATTTGTTAAAAATGAAAAAAAAAAAACACGTAGAACCTTTAGTTACACCTTTTATGATTATCGTAATTCCAACTACATTTCTAGTTAGAGTAGAGATAGATTTAGATTTTAGATGAAATTTGTTAAAAAAGAAAAAAGAAAACGTAGAACCTTTAGTTACACGTTTTATGATTATCGTAAACTTTTGCAAGCGCACACAGAAACAATGCAATTCTCAGAAATTAAGCATTTCTGTCCCGGATAAGAAACATCAAGTGTTCAATTAATTAGCAAAACCATAATATTGCCTCCATTTATACATCTATTTCACACCAATTATAATATGTGTTTTACAAAAAGGATCTTCACCTGCAAGCCAAAATATTTTATATGTACAGTCTTAGAAATTATTGTTGCGGGAATGAATGGATATTGCTCAGGCAGAGCTTTGGCATTTACTCCCATGCGCAGCACTTTATTGATATTTTGTCAAAAACAATCACTATCAAGATAATTTAGTTACTTAATTCAAAGGTTTCAACCCTATGATACTTTGATGTTCGTCTCGTAGATCTATATGTTCTTATAATAGCAATGGCAGGTCTACTATTACTAAAACGTAAAACGAGGGCTTTGAGAACATCTTCACTTTGTCTGCCGAAGACTCTGATGCATGCGTCCCTCGCCTGGTATGATCCATGTCGTTGAATAAATGCTTGACATTCATCCCCTATCCAACGCTTCAATTCTTCGCTCTGCACACCTACTAACTGCCCGGCTACGATGAGCAAAGTAAGCATATCCCCAGGCACAGTGCTCTGAATGGCCTCTATTGTTTCCCTTACCGAAGGAATGCGGTTCTCCAACATTGCGAGCAAGAACTCGTCCGACTGCATTCCCTGAAGATATGCAGACATGTATGACGCACGAATCCAGTTCTTCTCTTCTTCCGTTTTCAATTCGGGAGAGCTCCGGATAATCTCCTCTGTCTTCACAAAAAGACTTGCAAATTCTGTGGATCCAGGAAGATCGGCATCAAGACGCTATTGATGAGTAATGGATTGCACCATTGCTTTGTCCTGCAACCTCTCATATTGTGCATTTATAGACTTTAGGGCGGTCCTGAGAGAATGCTCCAGAACGCATCTCCTGCACCTGCACTTGAAATCCCAGCCCTCGCACATAATAGCTTCGCGCTGCGGCAAGGGAACGAGGGTATCAAAATACGAAATATTGATCTCCTCTCCTTTCTCAATGGGTTTGCTGGCATGGATAAACATGGCACTTCCCACTTCTAACCAGCTCGAGTTCGGCAAAGAGGAATGGTTAATGACGGACGGCAACAGCCAAAGACCTTTAAAATCCTGGTCTTGCTGAATGAGTCTAGTTCCACCGAATGAGTTCCGACTTATAATATCCCGAATACGGTTAACATCCACCTGTAAATTTTCACTTTGTTCT
>ML820306.1:5668-30756 GCA_009831015.1 Picea engelmannii
CTCTTACTCATTACAACATCCATTTATGAGATAAAAATAAAAAATAATTCTTCTTCAGATCCAATCACACACGCTTTTGATGAAAAATGAACATAAACTTTTCTCTGGTTCTAAACAAGACTTCTCAATTAAGGTAACTGTGAAATAGTTATTTCAAATCCAAAAATGAGGGTCTTTGCCAAAAACATTGACCTCTTCTAACAGGTCAATCCTCTTATTTATAACATATTATTAACTAAAAATAAATATCAAAGTTGAAAGCTAAGTAAAACAAAACATTGCCACATGGCGCTTTCATCTCTCAATATTCTAAGAGTCATCAAATGGTTTCACTTGAGTGGATGACACTTCTCATACTCCGACCATTTGACGAAGAGTTCCTCGCATGTGTTGGCATATGGGAAACTGTGTTGGTCCATTGGGGCCGAAAGGATCTCCTTTATCTCCACTTCCTATGCCCAATACTTGATTACTTTACCACTTAACTGCTGCAACATTATCTGTGCCTTGATCAGGTTTTCCATGAACTGTTGTACTTGGCCTAGTGCCATGTTCACCACCTTTTCTATCTTTGAAGCCCATGATGAGTCTTGTTCGGAATGGATTTTGACTATGTCATGCAAGTCGACAAAGTCATCGGGTGTGCCAAATTCTGGAAGGCCGATATCTCTCATCACCCGATTGATCTTAGTCCAGCTCTTTTCTCTTGGATTTCCTGATGAGGTTCTTAGGCCATTTTCACCTAGTATTCAACCGACTTCTTTATGCGGTCGATGTTGCTATCCCTTAGTACCCGAATACCATGCTCTTCAATGTCACGACCCTATTGAACCATGCTAAATTAATCGATCCTTTCCATTGCTTGGTGTGCTTTCTCATACCATATTTCCATATCCTTTCACATCGCCAGTGCCATGAGGGTGTATTCTTGGAAATAAGATATCCCTACAATGAAAAGGTGCCACTCATTCGTGAATTTACTGCAGGCATCCTGGAATTCACTTCTTAAGAACACTATGGCCTGTGTGGAGTCCTAACAATATTTCTCCAAATGGCGTAGATTCTCCAAATCCTTCAATGCAATGGCCAACTCCTCTTCATCCTTCCTCACTCTATCCAGGGTCGCATATGTGATTGTCATTCTTGTGCCAATAATCTCGAATGTCTTGGCATGCTCTCTGCTAATCAATTTTTCCTTCGTGGTGATGAGGATGGAGCTGTCTAGAGTAAACCTCCTCTTCTTGGTGGTTCTCTTCATGATGGCCTTCCTCTTTCAGTAGTAGGTGATGGCTTGTATATCAACGATCTCGTCCACAGGTTTGGGGATTTGCTGCTCTCCCCAGGTAAGCATGTTTCCCAGGCTTCTGACAATGTATATATGTTCAATACTAGGTTCTTCAACCTCTCCTATGTGTTCTGAAAGTTCGGCCTCTAGTTGTTTCTCATCGGTAGGTAAAGTACTGGCCAAAGTGGATGCATCAGGGGCTGGATCGATAATTACTTGATAATCGACTGTTGATATGCCGATTTCTTGCGATGGCATTTATTCTTCTTGTCCATCTGACACTAGCTCATCCTTCGAGCTGTCCACTTGGGTCCCTAGTGCATCAAGTATCTCAGTTTCTAAAACACTTTCAACCTCCTAATCAATTTGTAGAATTATTTGAATTTGAGCATAGGGGGCTTGGGAATATGCTTTCTCAGGTTCCTTTTCCTCTGCGATCTATAACGGAGTCACCAAGGAAACCTCCAAACTCTCTTCATCATCATAGATAGTTATTAATTTGTGTAGGGGGTTTGGTGCACTTGCTATCCCTGATGTCCTTTCTATCTCGGACTGAGTTGAAACATCCCCTAATGATCTAGCCTATGGCGTTGAAACTTCATGATTATCTAACCCGATGATCTCTTTAGTTTGTATTGGCTCTGGGTCACTTGGATATCCTTGGCTTTCGATTGGATTGTCGACATGGACCCTTGTCATTTCTACGAGGTTAGGGTCATTCTGCAGCTGATCAATTACTCTTTGTGCCTATTCCATTAGAATAAATACCCTTCATTGTGCCTCAGGTTTCATAGAAAATCCCCTGTTCTACACCTATGTTGCCTATGCCTCTCTGATTTCTTCCCTGGCTATAAAGGCCTCTTGAGCCGACTGCTCTATTGTTTCCTCCCATTCATCCATGCTCATGGCCTTGAACTTGGTCATTTTTGGGTCTACCATCCTTTTCATCACCTCATCCCAGTCCTAGGTGGTCTATGTGAAGACTTCATCTTCAAACTTATCGTGATCATACAACTAGCAAGACGACACCTGTGAAGCATGTTGCAAGACCAGGCCCTTTGGATCGTTCTTGCAAAATCAACTCGTCGGGAATCCGAATTCGAGTTGGCTCAACCCTTCTTGTTTTTCTTGAGTGGTATCCTTTACCAAATAGAACCCTACATGGAAACCATAAGGTATTGTTGAGCACTCAACACACACTAAAAAAGGCCTCAATCAATTCTTCATTTTTTTGGGTACCACTTGATCTTTTGCATTGTCTGATCTGATTTCATTCTGGAAAAAATGTTTTGTCTTTGATTTTTTTCATGACTCTCATCACCTATTCAGGTTTTCTTGAACTTATGAAACCTCATGACTAAAAATACCTTAAACACCTGAATAAAGAATCGACAGCCAAACACTTCACTGAATGCACTTAGGGTTGGCATCGAAAGGAATTCAAAGAAGGAAAAAGAACCACTTGGAAAACCTTAGTCGTTGAGTGTCGATCTCCATCGACATCGAAAAAAGGAAGTTTTGGTTTGTGCATAAAGATGTCATTAATATTCGATTCCCCTTTGGCATCGGTCAAAGAAGGGGAACAAAATTTAATGAAGAACGAAAATACATCATCGATAGCCAATGCCCGATGCACTTTATCGGAATCAAGGAAAACCTAGAAGGATCACAACAAATATTTTGACCACGATGAAAGTTATCCCCAGTCGCCAATCCCTGATGTGTCTCTTGACATCGGTAATTTTTCAAAGGAGTCGATCTGAAAAAACACTTTGATAGGTTTATCGTCGATCGCCTACCTTGGACACATTTTTGGCATTGGAAAGCTAAGGTTTGTTTTAGAACAAATAACTTAAGGAAAGTCTCGACTCTGATTAATACACGTGAATTAAATCAATGGTATTCTATGCCACATGTCTTTACCGGGTAAGAGGATAGTACGACCTAGTTCTATCCTAAGTCAATCTTGGTTCCCTAGGTTTGAGTCACACCTCCAAGTCAGCTTCACCGCGTCAGCATTGTACGATAAGATTGGTCGGCATCGAATATTTTTGCAGGAGGATATCAACGAAAAAATTCATAAGCACACCCCCGATCCCCGATCCACCCACTAAGATAGAGACATGATGGGATGTTTTAGCATTAGATATGATCAGATTTTGAGCATTTAAGGATCTAATTAATACTCGATACCGAATTAGTTGCTACCTCATGCGCCAATCAAAACAATCCTTTAAAATGACCAATAGACCACATAACCACTTGCGCCTCTTTCATCAACCCATGATGAATTTAATTTCTGAATATTCGACGACATATTTTTTTAAATTCACTCATAACCCGAATTGAATGGTTGATGCAACACAGTAAGATATTTCATGTTTAAAATATCTTGATCCTTTGTAAACGAAATCATTCTACGAGTAGGAGAATTATGGAGCATCTGAACGAGAAAGTTGAGAAACTTGAAGGCTGTATCAACTTCGTGATTATCAAAATAACCAAGTTTTAACAAGCTTTAGAGGTGTGTATCTGAGTCTATGAATTTTATATGGCTATAATTTTTATGTTTTTATCTGATTTTTGTTTTACATAATCTCTAAAATTTTATTTTAAGTTGCAGGAACAATGCCACCAAGAAATTCAACCACTAGGAGATTGTTGAGAGCACCGAAGCTGAAAGAACTAGAGGTATATGAAGGCTCTTCTCCAGGGATCTCAAAGCAATTGGAATACACCCCAAGGCTGGAACTTGTCATTAAGACAACAACCAAGAAGGTTTGCATCGATCCTTTGGCCTTTGGCGATACAGAGGAAAGCACAAGGTCCAAGATGGAGCTCCCACATTGGGGGGATCTATTTAATAGGATTAGCTGAGAATAGTACCCAGGATATGTCCCACACAATGATCCACACATAAGCGTGCTCGACGACCAGGTGTTCCCTAACATCTGACAGTCGTATCTACATATGGTGGCAGGAAGAACCCCCATTTTTTCCCTCCATAGAAGTCTTGAAGTGGCTAATCAACCACATAGACACACATAAGTGTTTAATCAATGATGACCATGGAGGGTGTGTCGGATTGTTCCTCCCAATAGAATTTCAGAGGTATTACAAACTCAGAGACCCAGAGGAGCGGCTAAACACAGACTTCATCTTGAAGTTCTACAAACACCACGACACCAGTCGGGTGATGGCCTCATGGTGGAGGGAGGACAAGAATTTTACCAACCGGAGCATTGGCAGGTATGGGACAAACAACTTAAGGGAGCCATATGCCTATTTTATGGCTCTCATCTGCTGATTGTACGGAGAGAAATATTTCTCCAGGTGTTTAGAGGCATGGATGCCTTTGGCATACATAGTTGCGATTGTTGGGTGCAACTTGAACTGGGGGGAAATAATCTCCAAGAAATTGAGCATCTATGTGCAGCAGGCCCAGGTGCTGAAGGAAGGGAAAGAACTAATGTTTTACATGGATTCATACTTGCTCGATGCCATGTGCACCAAAAACGTCTTTGTCGACATGAATCTGAGTTGGCATGTTGTAGAGCTCCTGGTCCACGTCTACTTCAATTTGCTATGGGAAAACGGGTATAATAAATCCTACTCCCTCATCTGTGATGAATTCATCGCCCAAATTTATTTTATTCTTTTTAAGAAGGAATTCCCTAGGATATTGATGACAACCAAAAAGATGATATCCAAGGTAGGCCATTGGTATTTGGATGAGCGTGCCACCTACATCATGGTGTTTTGGGCCACTGAAGCACCACATATCCTACTATCTCATGTCCCAGACCAGCTTGTAGTAGGATAAATATGCTATCAAACCATCTTCCAAGGCTACAAGGCCACCCTCGTCAAGGACAAGAAACGAGGTTTCATACCTTATGGCTTCTATGTAGGCCTCTACTTGGTAAAGGACATTGCTCAAGCCAAACAAGAAGGGATAAGATAACTCAAATTCATATTCTCGACAGACATATTCTGCAAGCACGATCCAAAGGGCCTAGTCCTGCAACATGCTTCACAGGTGTCGTCCTACTAGCTGTATTCTCACGACAAGTTCAAAGATGAAGTCTTTATAGAGAATGCCCAGGACTGGGATGAGGTGGTGAAAAGGATGGAAAACCCGAAATTGACCAGGTTCAAGGCCATGAGCATGGATGAACATGATGAAACTATAGAGAATTCAGCTCAAGAGGTGCTCAGATATAGGGAATAAATGAAAGTGGCAATGACAACAAAGGTGTAGAATAGAGGACTGACTATGAAACTGGAGGCATAGGCAAGGGGATTGATCCTAATGGAATAGGTGTAGTGAGTAATGGATCAGTTCTGTAATGACCCAGACCTCATGGAAATGAAAAGGGTCCCTACTGAAAACCCAGTTGAGATCCAAGTAGGTCCAAGTGGTCGGGAGATAATACAAATTGTAGAAATCATTGGGTTATATAACCCTGAAGTTACAACACCATAGGCTAGATCACCAGGGGATGTTTTAGCTTAGCCAAAGATAAAAGGGACATCGGGGAGAGAAATTGCACCAAACCTCCTACATGAGTTAATAATAATCTATGATGATGAGGAGAGTTCAAATGTGTCCTTGGTGACTTTGGTGCAGATCATAGAGAAAAAGGAACCTGAGAAGGCATCTTCCCCAGCTCCCGATGCTCAAATTCAAGGCCTTCCACAGAATGACCATGAGGTCGAAAGTGTCTTAGACATTGAGATACTCGATGTACTAGAGACCCAAGTGGATAGCTCGAAGGACAATCTAGGGTCGGGTGAAAAAAAATAAGAAGTTCCACATCAGGAAATTGACATCCCAAGAGTTGATTATCAATTAAGTACCGAGCATGCCCCTGATGCTTCAATTTATGTCGGTACTTTACCTCCCAATGAGAAACAACTAGGGGTCAGGGATTTGGAACACATGAAAGAGGTTCAAGAACCCATTCTTGAACAGATATACATCGTTGGGAGCCTGGGAAATATGCTTACATGGTGAGATCAGCAAATCCATGAACCCGTGGATGAGGTTGATGATATACTAGCCATCTCCTATGACCAGAAGAGGAAATCCATCCTGAAGAGAACCACCAAGAAGAGGAGGCTTACTCTGGATCGCTCCATCCTCATCACCACAGAGGAAAAAATGATTAGCATGGAGCATGCCAAGACATCTAATCTTATCAGTACAGGGATGGAAATCACATATGCCACCCTAGATAGAGAGAAAAGGGATGAAGAGGAGATGGCCACTGCATTGAAGGAGTTGGACCATCTACGCCATTTGGAGAAATATTATCAGGACTCCACATAGTACACAATGTTCCTGAGAAACGAATCCCAAGATGCCTATAGTAAATTCACAAATGAGCGACACCTTTTCACTGCAGGAATAACCAATTTCCAAGAAGACACCCTCATGGCACTAGCGACGTGTAAATATTTGGAAATATGGTATGAAAAATCACACCAAGTAATGGAAAGGATCGATTACATCAATGTCGTTCAACAGGGCCAGGAAGCAGAAGAGCACGACAATTGGGTACTAAGCGATAGCAACATCGATCACATAAATAATTCAGCTGAATATTAGGTCAAGATGACCCAAGAACCTCATCAAGAAATTCAAGACTAATGGGACGAGTGTGAAAATACTTAGACCAAGATCAACCGGATGATGAGAGACATCGGCCTCCCATAATTTGGCACACCCGATGACTTTTTCAACTTGCATGACATAGTCAAATTACATGCCGAAAAAGACTCATCATGGTCTGCGGAGATAGAAATGGTGGTGAAAATGGTGCCAGGTCAAGTCCAATAGTTCATTGAACAATTGATCAATCCTCAGACCATGTTGCAGCAGTTAAGTACTAGAATAGTCAAATATCAGGCATGAGAAGTAGAGATAAAGGAGATTCTTTTGACCCCAATGGACCAACACATGCAAGGATCTCTTCGTCCAATGGTCGGAGTACAAGAAGAGTCATCCACGCAAGTGAAACCATTTGACGACTCTTAAAAGAATGAGCGATGAAAGTGCCATGTGGCAATGTTTTGTTTTACTTATCTTTCACTTTTCATAGTTATTGTTAGTTAATAATATGTTATAAATAGGAGGATCGACCTGTTAGAGGAGGTTAATGGTTATTGCAAAACCCTGATTTTTGGATGGTAAAGAGATATTTCCGAGCTACCTTAATTGAGAAGTCTTGTTTAGGACCAGAGACAAAGTTTTATGTTTTTCATCAAAAGCGTGTGTGATTGGATCTGAAGAAGAATTATTTCTGATTTTATCTCATGAATGGATGTTGTAATGGGTAAGAGCCTCTAGATATGTTGATAAGTTATCTAATTCAATATTTTTATAGTTCTTGTATCTAATGATGAAGAGTAAATCATTGTGTTAATATGTGATTGTTGATTAGAGTTAAGGAAACTATTTTTCTTGCCATCATTTATTGCATGTATGTTTTCTTATGATAATTGTATCTCAGTCAATAATTGGAACACCAACAGGTTAGTGTATTAGTACTAGGATTGTTGTAGGTGTAAGAATCATTGCCTGCATGCTTACGTATGAGGGTTATCCTGAGCTCAACCTTATTCAGTAGGTAAGTCATTTCCCCTTTGTTACCCAGCTAGTTTATACCAACATTTATCTTGTATCGGTCCCACCTATAAGATAAAATACAAAAAGAGAATGTTCAAACTAAAGGAGGATCTTTCACAAGAAGACATCATGTCAATCACTATGTAAAGGCCATCGATTAATTAGTTGTATCGCAAGACCTGGAGAACCATTCCACCATTAAACGCTATAGAGTCTAATTGGGCCTCGATGGAGGGTTTCATTCCTACTATTGAGTTAAAGGGATTTAGGACCCCTTAAAAGAAATGGTGCTAGAAGGAGGGCCTGAAGAATGAATGGCTGACAATATTTTTTACATAATTTTTCACACAACTTGTAGATTCAAAACAACCCACATGCATGGCTAGTCATTCTTAAGACAAAACATACACTCTGAGTACTCTTGAAATGAGTAACTCACCCTAGAAAGAGGAAGAACATCTATTCCCTGAGATACCTTATGCTCTCCCTCACGAGGAGTTGAACCAGTTCAGAAGAATCACAAGAGCTTACGCCCGACAGATCGGAGCATTGCCCTTAGCTCCGTTACTTCCTCATAGAAAAAAAGTAAGTAGACTAGTGGTCGATACCCCTGACCAATTTTTTGTGCACATGGTAGAAGAACTGATAGATTTCACCCTCACCAAAATCAAATATCCTCTTAATATAATCCCTGAAACACCAGCTGACAACTTCTCTGAGTCTGACAATTTTTTCGACGAGGAAGGGTTTAACTCAGAACGCTTGGTTTTGGGATCGGACGACATGGAAGATAACAATGATCATAATGAATAAATGGAAAACCCACCTCAGAATAATAATCCTTGGTTGGCCAGAGATGCTCTGGCCATCCCTGGATGAATACATAACCTTCCTCGACATATAGAAAAGTCACTCCCTAAATTTGACCCTGAAACCTCAGGATTGTCCAATGTCGAAAGACCATATCAAAAAATTCATACTAGCTATCAGACTGATGAATGTCCAACATGAAGACGTAGTATGAAGTATTTCCCCATATACTTTTGATAATTCGGCCTCCATGTGGTATTTAACTTACCTGTAGGATCCATTACTAGCTGGACGAAGTTTCAAAAGGATTTTCTAGATAAATTTGCAGAAGAAACCACTACATGAGATTTGATGGTCGAGTTGTTCTCTACCACCATGAGTTCAAAGGAGAAGGTTAAATAAATTCATCAATGGTTCACCACTGTCCTAAAAAAATTTCAACCCAAAGATAAACCCACTCATGAGTTGCAAATCGATGTATATGTTAATGCTCTCCCAGCTTCTATTTTTATGTTTATGAAGAGGGATGCCAAAAAAACCTTAGATGATAGTTTTGAAGAATCCAAAACAATAGAATTCCAAATGAAGGGATGTAAAGAAGGCTAGGTCTCACTAGTTAAGAAGGAATTTCAACCTCCTCCTAGTATAGGACTACCATTGACTAGAGCCTCAGGGAAATAAACAAAAAAAGGTTCTGAAAAGGGGAGTGGAGACATAGAATACCTACAACACATGGTTAAGAAGTTGTCAAATGAAATCATAGACATGAAAAGAAGTGCAGGCGAAGGAAACCAAGGCCAGAGGCCCTATAAACCCTTTTTTAAAAGAAATCCACCTTTCAAAGAAATTGAACCCCCCACAGCCAACTTAAACATCGATCTGGGAAATGTAGCATCTAACTCTTTATGTACCTATCACCAAGAGAAACACTTTGAAAGAGACTATCCACAATGGGTGCATGCCATGAATTTGATGGCCAACTAGTTTCTAGATGAGTTTTCCCTAATCGAACAATCAAGTGTCTTAGTTATGAATATTGTTTATCAGGAAGAAGTTGATCCACCAAAATAAACAACCATGTTGATATGGGACACTGACCTACTAGTGCCTTCCGATGACCAATTTGAGGTTCAATAACCAATCGTAGAAGTCTTGGTTGTGCAAACATGAAGTAGGGGTCAACCTGTCTTAGACGACATTATTACGACCCAAACGTTGGGATGAAAACCAACTCCCGATCACCCGAAAGCACCTTTTGTCCCCAGAAAAAATCCTATAAACATCCATACACAAGAATTGCCCAAGCTAGACTACAACATAGTAGAATATTTGAAAAAGTTGAAGGAAAATATATCGGTCATGGACATGTGTAGAATCCCTCATCAAAATCACTTTTTGTTAAAAGCATTGAAATCAGAAGAAAGTCCTACAACAAGCACTGACAAAGGTGAAAATCTAACTCCCATAGATCTAAGAAATAAACCAATTGTGAATACCTTCTCTGAATATAAGAAGGGAAAACCTTTTATCCCACCTTTCCTTTTGACATTTGAAGTCTTCAAAATAAACCTCCATAATTGTTTGGTTGACTCACGAGCATATTCTAATGTTATGCCTTTGTCTATATGCAAGAAATTAAAAGCAGTCCCTCTGAAAAGTGATAAACATGTGATACAACTAGACAGAACCCAGGTAAAATTTATGGGAGAACTCAAAGATGTAATGTTCAAAATGGTGACTCATCTGAAATTTGTTCAAGTAATTCACATCATTGTAGTAGATATCCCATAATATTATGGATTTCTATTGATTCAAGATTGGTCCGAGAAGTTAAATGGATACTTTAGTACAGAATGGGCTCACATTTGGCTACCATTAAAGGGACACATGAATATGATCAGAATCGATAGGGAAAGATATCTAAAACATACTGTCACTGACCTAGAAACCCCTAAAAAAACCTCATCGACAGATTTCCCCATGCTAGGAAATTATTCCTGTGACTCTGAGTTCGGGAATTTCTCCCCCCTCTCATATAATGTCCCTCTTACTCAAAACTCTGAAATAAGTTTTCAAGAAAATTTTCCAACGACGGTGAATGAAACCCTCTTCTGTTAGGAACATGCATTAGAAACCATGGAATAGATAGGAGGAAAGGAGGAAAGTGATAAGAAAGAGGAGGTTGATAGTTTTTTCCCACACATTTTGACCTTATACTTTAATGGATCTAAATTGCAAGAAGGGCCAGGGGTAGGGTGCATCCTCATTGATCCAAAATACAAACAAAATTTCCTGTCCTTTAGACTAAAATTTGAATGCACAAGCAACACCACCGAGTATGAAGCTCTATTACAAGGGATAAATAAGTTCATGGACTTAAACGTTAAAGAATTGAAGGTTTTCGAGGATTCTAAAATCGTCGTTAGATAAGTAAGGAACACTATACATTGCAACTCTCCCCACCTGAGGAATTACCAACATGAAGTGCACAATCTAATAGAAAATTTTGAAGCCTTCAACATTACAACGATCCCCAGAGCAAAGAACACTCTCGTTGATTCTCTGGCCACTATTGCCTCAAGGTTATCCCCTCTAGAAGACTACGAAGCCTCCCAATTCACTATTGAGCTACTCTACAAACCATTGGTGCCCAACAATATTTCTAATTGGAAGGCCTTTGAAGGAGATGAACAGATCATAAATTTTTTGACCAATCAATATAATTTTAAATACTTGGCCATTGAAAATGAAGTATTTAAGGAGAAATTAGCAGAAATTGATCCTCATACAGATCAATTGACCGAAAAACCAAGGTCTCACACGATACTGAAAGGGGTATCCAATTTAGAGAACCTTTTTGAATTAAGAGAAAGATTCAAAGGGTCAACTAACACAAAGAAAGGGAGTTCATGTCCCATGCTTGAAACTATAAATCTAGTAACCTCGGAAAACCCCAAGAATATAAATATCGACAAGATAATATATAAAGAGGAAAGGAAGGCATATATCAAACTTTTCAGAAAATATCAAAATGTATTTGCATGGTCCTACCGATATCTAAAAACTTATGACACTCTTATCATTCAACACACAATCACGTTAAATCCTTCAGTGAAACGGTTCCAATAGAAGCTCTAGAAGTACCACCCACCCCTGAAGCCTCTCATGTGTCAGGAATTAAAGAAACTACTAGATGTCAAGATTATCTTCAAGGTTGGACAATTTGTATGGGTAGAAAATTTGGTTCCTATGAGAAAAAAGTATGGGGAGATCCGCCTATGCATAGATTTCAGAAACCTCAATAGAGCTTCAGAAAAGGATATCTACCTAGTCCCACCAATGGAACAAATATTGTAGTCTATGTCTGGCTCTGAGATTTTCTCCCTACTGGATGTTTTTTCAGGTTACAACCAAGCTCTAGTTTCAAAGGAAGACCGTTTGAATACTACCTTCCAAACCAAGTGGGGAACCTTCTCTTATAAACATATTCCCTTTGGGTTAATCAATGCAGAGGAGACCTTCCAAAGGGCTATGGATGTAGCGTTTCAGAGATTAATCAACAAGTGTGTAGTATTCTATTTGGACAACGTGATTGTGTATTCAAAGACCAGAGAATATCACATCCAACACTTAACCCATATTTTTGAAAGGTGTAGGAAATACGATATATCCTTAAACCCTAAGAAAACTATTTTTGGTGTCGAGTAAGGTAAATTGATAGGTCATATTATATCTCGAGCAGGAATTTGCATGGACCCAAAATGGATTAGGGCTATAACTCAACTCCCATTACCCCACAACAAAAGGCTATGCAATCCTTCTTTGGGAAAATCATTTTTGTGAGGAAATTCACCCCCGATTTTGTTGAAATGATGAAACCCTTACAAAAAATGATCCTTAAAGATGTTGAATTTAAGTGGGACGATGAACGAAAAAGTTCTTTCAGCAATATTAAGACTGCAATATCTCAAGCCCCAGTGTTGTGAAGTCCCGATTTTAGCAAAGATTTATTCCTCTATACTTTCACCTATGACCAATTGTTAGTTGCAGTATTGATTCGGAAGTATGATGATGAAAACGAGGCCCTAGTATCATTCATGAGAACTAATATCCAAGGGGTCAAATTAAATTACCCTTCTACAAACAAGTAGGCTTATGCAGTATACAAGGTAGTGAAACACTTTAGATATTACATTCTGAAGAACCATATCGAAGTCATCGTGCCTCACCCTATAGTTTGATCCCTATTCACTCAATAGGAGATGGGGTAAATAAGAGAAAAATGGATGGCAATAGTCCAAGAATTCGATCTAGATATAAAACCTACTAAACTGGTTAAGGGACAGGGGTTATGAAAACTGGAAGCTGAAGCCCAAGACCTAGTAAATGAATACCCTGGATGGGAGAATGAATTAGAATTATGGTGTGGTGAAGTTTCATACATATCCCTAGGAAAAGAGTCTTGGTATGAGAAACTGACTTATCTCCTGCATCATGGGACTTGCCCAGAAAACCTAAATCCTAGGGAAAGGAGATCTCTTAGGTTAAAATTAGCACAATATCACCTCATCAATTTCGTGCTCTTCCGTGTTAATTATGATGGGGTACTTTTAATATGTCTCGAACGTGAAGATGTAGACAAAGTTCTAAAGGAGCTCCATGATGGTCCTGCAGGTGGACATTTCGCAGGAAATGCCACTACTCATAAAATACTACGAGCCGGATATTATTGGCCTACTCTATTCAGGGACTATCACACATATGCTAGAAACTATAAAACTTTTCAAATAAGCACGGGGAGGGAAAAGAGATCAGTTGTCCCACTCCAACCCGTGACCGTTTTCAGACCATTCAAGCAATGGGGGTTAGATGTTGGCCCTTGGGTATGGATTAAGGAAGAAAATCAAGGAAAAAGGAAGAGTGTTGTCACAAGGGCAGACCCAAGGTTCAACGCTACAACAATGCACCAACAAAACTCTAACTATTGGCCCTTTCAGCAACACCTACGAAGCAGATGAAGTCTCACCCAAGGTGGAGGTAGGGGTGGTTGCAGGACTTAGGTGTCTGCAACCTTAGCTGGGACATAGATATGTTATTGTAATACTTAACATAGCACTTAGCACCGATAGTTCATCAATATTTAACCACTATCTACTCTACAGATAAAATAGAGCATTGCATCATTCAATCAGATCTGATATATCTAAGCACTTATCATAGAGAAGTAGGTCAGATCTAGCATATTCAAGCACTAAGCACATTCACATAGGTCAGATCTAACATCTCTATACATCATTAGCACAAAGGATAAACAGATCTATGTATCTATATCAAATCACTTAGAAAGTAAAGACATAAACACATCAACACATTGCACAAAGAATAGAAACACAACATATATGTTGTTCAACCCCACCCTGGGACTATGTCCACCAACTCTTCTTCTTTATTAGCTTCTTCAATAGTTTACATGCACAGAACCTCAAAACCCTACTCCGCATAGGACAAGAGATCTGCACAGCTCGCTAGATCATCCTTCCCCAAGTAGATCTAAGCACATAGCCTTCCACAGCCTCTTACAATGACTTGCACTTAGCTCGACAAGTCTCACACAGTACGCACAGAGCATTTACAATCCTTCATTCACATAGATCTAGAACTTAGCCATTCGTAACTTCTCTATCTCCTCACTAAATCGCCTTAGCATCTATTTATACTTTACAAAATAGGCCTAAACATGGGTAAACCCATGGGTCGACATCCCATACCCGTTACATAATCCAAAATCAAAAAAAGGACCCAAAAAGGAGCCRAGATCCTGTGATCTCTSCTTCGTCTTGCGCTCTTCCTTCGATAGGTTGTTGAAGTCCCAAAATAGGTCAAACTTGATTAAGGATCTCCCAAAACTTGGTCAAGGGCCAACAGGCCCCCAACACTCACCTATGATTCGTCACGAGTCACTTGATCTGGATAATTCCGCTTCAAAAGCCTCGATCTTGGCTCGAGATAATTCAACTTTTTTTTGTGCCTTGGCCTCCTGTTCAGTGAATTATTGGATGGCTACATCATTGACAGGTCCCTCCAGGCATTGTTCGGTTTCCRTGACGACCTGCTCCAGTTCTGCTCCTTGACCTTCAACCTCTATGAACAATTGGTAGGTCTTATATTGTACAGGTTGGAGCCTCTGAGTTACTTCCATAACTCTTCTMTAGATAGTGTGGATCTGTTGTTGGGTAGTGCGYTGCTCTTGGGATCGCTTCATTCTTTTCACAGCTGACAGAGGCTTCAWCTGYGCTTGTATCRTTTCGGCTTGATACTTCACCTCTTGGAGCTGYGACTCTAGTKCCTTCAATTCTAAATTMTCAGTGAGTTTCTCATAGGTCTAGGAACTATGATCACTAAGTTTCTKACATTCCATAGCAAGGGATTTTATTCTCTCAACTGTGCTTTGAGCAGTTGCTTCTCTTTGATCCCTTACATCCTGTGGGGTCTTGGGCACTACGCGGAGATATAAGTCTGTGATGTGTTGTTGTAGATGCTGGATAACTTCTATGAGCTTCTCTACTTTCTGCATGACTCGGTCCTCTATCTTTATTTCTACGACTTTCACAGAGAAAAGTGCTTTGTTAACCGCTTCTTTCACTTTGATTTGCTTCACGAGCAACTGTTCTTTTCCTTGTTGTAGTTGTGCTTTTTCTTCATAGAAATTTTATTGGAGAGAAATCTTTTCCTGTTTTGCATCTCGACGCTACTCTACAAGTACTCATTGCACTTGCGTCAAAGCCTAGGTGGCTTGTTCTGTTTCCTCTTGTGCTCGTCGAAGGCAAGATTCGACTGTATCAACTAGTTGGTGGAGTTGAGTTGGCTCATCTCCCAACTCTAGTTCTCCGATGGAAAGGGCACAGTGGAGACTACGTGGCTGGATTAAAGGGCCTGTTGTACCCCTCGAAGATCGACTTCAATCCTATCATACATTTCTTCCTACTTCGCTCCTTGTTTCTCTGCTATATCTAGTGAAACATCATTCAGGGCTGCTATGATGAAGTTTAAGTCATCGTAGGTGAGGACAATATGCATATTAGTCATGGAGGCTTTCGATTTCTTCTAAGAATAAGGTTTCAAGGGGAAACCTTCCTCTTCTTCAAAGGATCAACCTCATCTCTGGGCGGTGTTACTTTTCCTGGTCTCTGTTTAGCTTATACTTCGTCACCACCCCCTTGGTTAGGTGACATGGAAACAATCTTTCCTGAGGTGTTTCTTAAGTTTTGGACCTCCTCAGTCTTCATCTGTCTGTTGGTTCTGGGTGTATTCTATTCTTTATGAGTGTCTTCTAGGATGCCAATATCAGATATATCTATGGGGTTGGCAGGGATAAAGAGGTCATAGGACCATTACTTAGTGATCTCCTCAAGGTATTCTTCTGTAATCTTGTAATATGACTGGAGTTTCTCTTTATGTTCATCTGCTCGTGTTGTAATGTAGATAAAGTGTCAATCTGCGTTGAACTTCAATATTGTTCTAAACCTCTGTAGGGTGTTTGGAGTCATACAAGTCTCAGCTTCGATGGCTTGCTTTAGCTGGAAGTAGTATGTATGAAACACAGCGTTTGATTGCCAATGTTTGTTCATATCAGTTGAATACCACAGGGTAGTGAACTTCGCGGAAAGTAGTTCAAATGGTTCTATGTCTAGGAAGGTTTCTCCTTATGGAATCTCCTAGGAAACAAATGTAATGAGGACCAGGAGCCAGCTGAAATGAAATTCATAACCCTGATCCTATGTTTCTCGGAAATTAGTTCCAACTAGTTAACTAGGTACTTCGCCTAGTTCATCTGTAGGCCTTCCGCACACTTCCCTGTGATGTCAACGACAAAGCCGGTGACCTACGTAGGTCGGTTTTTCCTTAATAACTTTCCAGCTATCAATTGACATGCGAGGTGCACTGCGCCACTCTGGATGGAAGATACCTTGTATCCTCTTGTTCCTTTCTCAACGCTGCCATATGTATCCTTGATCTTCTGTGCTAGTGTGCTATCTGTGGCTTTTCCTAGATAAAATTCCTATAGGTCGGGTCCTTGCATACTCAGTCTTGTGATCCTATGAATCAATGTTGGGTCAACTATAATGCAATGGTCTAGCCATAAGTAGTTGCCATGGTAACACGACAGTAACAGTTTGACACATGTATTGACTGCCTGGTGTCTTCTAAAGTGTGGGATATTCATAACATTCAATAGGGTGGACGATGTGAGGCTCATAATCCATGACTGAGAGATGATATTTTGTTCTAGTGAGGTACTTGTATGGGGTGAGAATACCATAGATATTTCGATCTCCAAGGTTGAATTCACTGAAATTCAACGCTGTGATCTTATCCTGCTCTTCTCAAACTGCGCGTATTCCCTTCGAGAGGTATGCAGTGACCATAGTGTACTCAAAGTCTCTTGGCACACTATCATGATTCAATGCACCAACTAGAGGCAGGATGTAATAAAAAAATATGGATGGAATCAAATTCGTGTTGGCTAGGTCATCTTTATGCTTGGTTCTCTTCTCTACTGATGGTCGGGATGGCCCCAATCTGCAAGAAGTTGATAGAGAGGATTGCATTCCTCTCGTCGATGATTCTTGTAAACCTGTAGACATTGACATGGCTCTTTCAGTCATGAGATCGATCAAAACTTCTTATAGAAATATCTCTGCAACGTTGCAACGTTGAAATCGTCCGACATACATGCTTGGGGTTGGAAATATTCGGGTTCGAGGAGTAACTTAGACAATACAATAGAATAGAATGAAATAGCGCAATGATCACTGTATAAAATCAACAAGTCTGCGTGCTTAGATTCACAGCTAGAAAAAGTTTTCTTAATGCATGGCATGATAGGATAAATAGATAACTTGGCAATGGATTGCTTGCAACAGTCGAGAAGCCTTCATTAACTTTGTTTTGTCCATTATGGCGTGCTCCAACGGTTTGGTGGTGAACCATAAATGCCTTTCTACCCATTCAGAGGGTTGGTCAAATGGTTATATTGATCCCAACGACTATATTTCTTTTCCATGGTGAAGTGTCATGTGACATTGTTCTATTATCCCGGTGAAGCTCCAATTTTGCAAATTTTCCTTCTGTGAAGTCCCCTCTGGAAACTTTTATAACTTTTCGATCTTAGCTCTCTTCTTACTTAGTTTTCTATATTTCTTTCCAGTGATCTTCGCCTCGGTATTAATTTTTCCATTATGATTCTTATCTTCTTTTGGCATAGTTACTTCACGCTGCTGAGATTCTTTCCTAAGAGTTGAGGGTGATACTTCTTCTTTATCTAGAATATGTACTTCAATCTTTTGTGGGTCTTCTAGTGTTCTTGCAACTTTGACATCTGGGTCTCTGGTGTTAGATAGCTTCTCTCTATTCTTTTGTTCTTCAATCAAGTGTGTGATCCTTCTAATCATGAAATATTCTAACTCTTGCTTCTTCTGTTCTAAAACTTTTTCTTCTTCCTTCCTTCTGGCCTGATTTCTTTCAATCCAAGATTTTCCTAGTAACATGGTAAATGGGGCATTGTCCTCAATAAATTTAATAATCTCAAAATCTTCCTCTATCAAATTTCCATTGACATTCATAGATATATGGGTAATCTTTCCACATAGGTTTATCATCTTTCCTCTAAATAGACCTATTCCTCCCAATGAAGGAGTCATAGCAGGATTCCCTAAAAGTTCCCAATTTCTTTCTATCATGATATTCACTTATGTTTCCTCATCCAGAACATAGTCAATGTCGAAGTCTCCTATTCTTGATTCAAGGAATTATTTTTCTTTGAAGATCTATGATAAATTGACATGTTGGTGGTGATTCAGGGTTTCTTTTATCTGTAGCAATACTTTCTCTGATTCTTTCGGGGGTTCTGCCATTTCTGGATCTTCTTTTGGGTTTTCTTGTCTCATGCTCATTTCTTCAAACTTAGCAATCATTCTAGGGAAATCCAATACTTCATGGTCCATAGCTTTGCAACAAAGACAACTAGGTCTTCTCCCAGGGCATTCCTTAGCAATATATCTCGATTTTCTGCAACTGTAACAGAGGGTTAATCCTCTCTTTCTTTTAAATAATTCCCATGTCTTTCTATACTGCACGATAGGGTCATAGTAGCTAACCTACAAACATTTATTTCGAGGATCATGCGTCCACTTGTTAGTCCAAACATCTATTCTATGCATAGGTATAACATATATTTCACTATTTTTATCAGATCTACATACACCAAACCTTATTTCATCTGTTAGTGCCCTATTTTTCAAGCTACGACATAATCTATCAAACATACCTAGATCCATACGTTTGAAACAAAAATTTCCATTTATCTTACTTCTACAGAGCACAAAGGTTTCAGATCTAAAACATTTCACTATTATTACCTTTATCAAAGCACAAAGCTTACATATCTTACCTCTTTTCTTCAGATCTGACCTCTTTTCTTTAGCACAGAGCTTCACAGGTCAAGCAGAATGTTGGGCACTAGGGAAATATATCTGCGCATAGAGATTTCACAATTTCAGTTTTAGATCTTTGCACAAAGCTTCTTCTTCCTTAATTCCCAACAATCATAGTTTCATGTTGGATCTTTGCACAAATCTTCTTCTTCCTCAGTTCCCAACAATCATAGTTTTAGGTCGAATCTTTGCACAAAGATTCTTCTTTCTCAGTTCCCAACAATCATAGTTTCAGGTCTCGGCAATGAAACCATTTGTTGGCACAAGGGCAGACCCAGGGTTCAACAGTACAACATCTCACCAACAAAACCCTAACTACCGACCCTTTCGGAAACACCTACGAAGAAGATGAGGTCTCACCCGAGGTAGAGGCAGGGGTGGTTGTAGGAATCAAGTGTCTGCAACCTTAGTTGGGACACAGATCTGTGATTGTAATACCTAACAGAGAACTTAGCACCGATAGTTCATCAATATTTAACCACTATCTACTCCTCAAATAAAAAAGAGCATCACATCATTCAGTCAGATCTGATATATCTAAGCACTTATCATAGAGAAGTAGGTCAGATCTAGCATATTCAAGCACTAATCACATTCACATAGGTCAGATCTAACATCTCTATACATCATTAGCACAAAGCATAAATAGATATATCTATCTGTATCAAAGCACTTAGCAAGTAAAGACATAAACACATTGCACAAAGTAGAGAAACACAAAATATACGTGGTTCACCCCCACCCTGGGGCTATGTCCACCAACTCTTCTTCTTTATTAGATTATTCAATAGGTTACATGCACAGAGCCTCAAAACCCTACTCCGCATAGGACATGAGATCTACGCAACTTTCTATATCCTCCTTCCCCGAGTAGATCTAAGCACACATCCTTCCATAGCCTCTTACAATGACTTTCACTTAGCTCTGCAAGTCTCACACAGTACTCGCAGAGTACTTACAATCCTTCAATCACATAGATCTAGCACTTAGTCATTCGTAACTTCTCTATCTCCTCACTACATCATCTTAGCATCTATTTATACTTTACAAAATAGGCCTAAACATGGGTAAACCCATGGGCTGACATCCCATACCCATTACATAATCCCAAATCCCAAAAAGGACCCAAAAAGGGGCCAATATCCGACAATATCTTCTTTGTATTGCGCTCCTCCTTCGACAGGTTGTTGAAGTCCCAAAATAGGTCAAACTTGACCAAGGATCTCCCAAAACTTGGTCAGGGGCTAACAAAGAGAAAGGATGAAGTGAAAAATGCATGGAAGACACATTGAATGAGATTAGGTCGAAGTGGTCAAAGTAGCAGAAAAGGAGCGAATTTTGGTAGAATGAGTTGTTGGATGAGAATATTGAGTAGAACATATTAGGAAGGAAGATGGATCATGGAAAACTCAACAAGTGGAAAAAACCACCAATAGATGCATTGGAGCGCTTCACAGGAAATATGGAAAGACAGGCTGGCGAAACTTGGAAAATGTGGGTCAAATTTACCTTGGGTTTGAGACACATAGGGTTTTGGTAATCAGGTTTTTGACACCTAGGTTTCAACCTAAGGTTGTCGATGAGATATTGTAATGTATAAATAAGAACCTAGATGAGAGAAGAGGGGTTCACTATGGTAAGGAGGAATGATTGTGATCATTGAGAGAGAGAGAGAGGCTATTGTTGTGAGAAAGAGAATTGAAATGTGTGAGAGCCTTCTAGTATTGTAAGATCTTCAGCTGGGTGTGAAGATCAACCCTGCAACCGGGTGCATAGGGAGGGGAGAGGGGAGAAAAAGAAGAGATCTGTAATCTAAGAGAATAGATAGAACTGCATATTTTATATAATAACAAGAAACATAGTTCTATGGAAATATCCCTAGGGAGAGGGTGAACCACATATATCTTGTTGTTTTGTGTGATTGATGTGGTGTTATTTTATATCTGATATTCTTCCATTGCATTATTGTGTTAGATATAAGATATAACTATGCGAAGTAGGTTTATTCTTGGTAGGAATAGATAGATCTCTGTGTGATTGCTATTGTCTTGGATCCACTTTGCACTTCCTCTAGTTGTAGACACCTGTGTCCTGCAACCCCATATTGCTACTTTGGGTGAGACTGCATCTGCTTTGCAGGTGTTGCTGAAAGGGACAATAGTTAGGGCTTGTTAGTGTGATGTGAGAAATGAACCCTGGGTATTCCCCTGTGTGCCAAAAAATGGTTCTGTTGTCAAGACTGGGATCTTCTTAAGGGAATGTCAAGGTGGTTTACATCGAAGGCAAAGATTCATTAGTGGATAGAATAACAAGAAAAGAACTTCATAGAAGCCCAGAATAAGAACCTTAATCTTAGTATAGAAGACTGGTTGGGAAGGTATATCTTTACTTATATACATAAGATTTTCTTTGGAGGAATTCACAAGGAGCTATATGAGTGGTTATCCAGATTAGTAGATACCCAATTCGAGATCATATCTAGACCACCTATGGTTTGGACATCGACGTTGATCAACAAGGTCAAGAGATTTGATAACGTTGTGTCAAGAGCAGTAGATCACTGGTTTGATAGCACCATTGGAGGGTACATCACTGAGTTTTCTATTAACAAAGTAGAGTCATATAGCCAACCAATGAGATATTTCTTTCAAGGACCTAGAGGAAAATTTTTGCACTTCTTGAATTTGAAGATCAAGATGGTATTGCATGAGAATAACATCTTAAAGATACAGTAGTGGGTCAGATTGAAAAGATAATTTCAAGAATTCTAACAGCAACAACGACATAGAGGTTGGACATACGTGCAGTGGGAGAATATTCATAGAAGTTCCTCTGGTGAACTTGTTTGAACAAAATCACGAACTACTAGCACAAGAATAAGGGTTTTATAGTGGATAAGAAGAAGAGTTAGTGAACGAGGAGAGATTAGGGTTCACTGGGATAGAATAAGAGAATACCACATAACCTCACCGAGAAGAATCATAAACATTAGGAATTGCACGACCACTGAAGTAAGTAACATTACTCCTCCTATTCTTTTAGCAGTGTTAAGTAACCAAAGTAATCAAAGTAGTCAAAGTTGTCAGAGCACTCAAAGAACTATTACAAGAAGTTGAATGCATACTCAGTCCAGAAACATAGGAATATCTATGGCAGATGAGATGAAGTTACCCACCTTTAGGGGAGACGAATATGAAGATCCTGATCAACACTAGTTTCTATGTGAGTTTGTATAGAGTATTAAGCAATTCAATGATGAAGTTGTTAAGAGAGCTCAATTTAGTACTACCCTAAGAGACCGCGCACTGAGTTGGTACATGAAATTGTTCCAAGGAATTGCACAACTGAAACCACTAAATGCCATTAAGATTGCGTTGATTTCTGACTTCAAGAAACCCAAGTCAGAATCACAGTGCATTACAGAGTTGAAAGAGATCAAGAAGAAAGTAGCTGAACCTGTTTGGGAGTTTAATTAGAGGTTTAAGACCTTAACAGGTTGTTTGAGTTTTCAAATACCAGATGAGTAGAATAAGGAATGGTTCATTATTTCCCTCCTACCACGCATCAGAGTCCCTTTGATGTAGTAGAAGGTTGCTTTGCAATCTGAGGCATTGGAGATCACCATGAAACTAGAATCAACCCCTATGGGAGAATCCAACTCAGGTATGAGTCAAATATTGAGTCAATTAACTATCTTGTCTCTGGAGGTTGAAGATATGAAGAAGGACAAGGGAAAAGATAAGAGAGAAGACATCGGGTGTATCATATGAAAATCAGAAGGCCATGATAAGGATAATTTTCCCCTATTTCATGAGTAGTTGGATTATGGAGCTCCGATCAATTTGAAGTAGGTTACTCTACCTTGGTGCAAGGTATGTAGAAATAGACATCGCCCTGGTGAACGCTATTACATGAAAAAATATGTTCATACACCTACAAATTTTTACTTCACATTATGTAAGTCTATGGGGCATGATGAGAAGAACTGCAGAGCTTATGATCTCTTGCATGAAAGATCAAGAGATACATATAGGATTCAAGGAGATATGCAACAAGAAGGGAATGCTACGCAGTATAATTCCCCAGGAAGAGGAAAATTCAACCCTCATGGTGGATTCAAAGGAAGAGGATGAGGAGGAGGCATGGGACGAGGTCAAGGTCAGATCATATATTATAACTGTGCACAACCAAATCACTTGGCAAGGGATTGTCAGAACCCTTGTACCACTTGCAGTTACTGCTATTTGTTTGAACATGTCATAGAAGATTGTCCTACGTTGTTAGCCAAACTTTAGGAGAGACGAGGAGGAAATCAAAAGATACAACTGATCTCAGTAGAACCTCGCAAAGAGGATCCTAGATTCGTTGTAATCACTAGAGGAGGCGTTTTTACAGGAGAATATAGAGTGACACTAGAAAATACTATAGAACAATAAGGAGTCAGAAGAACTGCAGAGAAGACACAAGAGTTTGACCCAAGGAAAGAAAATAATTTGGAAAAGATCAAGCATCTTCATCTAAATATAAACCAGAAATAAGAGAAGGTGGAATGCTTCTGGCATTTGATCAGTCTGCTTCACCCAGAGAAGGAAAAGAGGTAAGTAAGCTTATGGAATTCTTATGTACTTGCATTAATTTTATAAATGATGAAAAAGATGTACAAGAGCTACAAAATTTTATTAGACAACATGAGTTAGGAAAGGTAGATCCCTCACTAAGTAGAGCAGTACATCAAGTATCTAAAAAGAGAAGGAAAAATAAGGAACTACACCTGAATGCTCAGATTGGAGACTATGAGATAGATTATGTGGTCCTCGACTTAGAATCAGAAGTCAATGTCATGACAAAGTAGACTTGGGAACTGATGGGAAAATCTAAGTTGATCTATTCCCCTATCAGACTCAGAATGGCTAATCAGTAGGCAGTGAGCCCATTTGGAGGAGTGGAACATGTCCATGTGGAAATCGACGGGGTCAAAACGTTTGTAGATTTCTAAGTAATTGAGATAGTTGATGATAGTTTTCCTTATCCTGCGCTGTTAGGAATTGATTGGGCTTTCAATAATTCTACTGTTGTTCATTTAAAAGAAATAAGAATGACATTTGAAGGTGATGGCCTTAGGGTCATTGCACCTCTGGATCCTGACGAAGGTCACAGATACACAAAGCCCATAAGAGAAGAAGACCACACATACGAGCTAGAGAATATATACAAATTGACAGCAAGACAATAGGATTACATTAATCCTACAAGAGATGGGAATTTAAGATGGCAAAGTGACAGCGCATGTTCCTCATATTCGGAAGAAGCACTAGAGAACTGGCAGAACAAAATGAATGTAATTTTATACATGAAGATTTGCTAGACTGACCAGGGAAGTTTGTTGGATTGGCATAGAAGTAACTTGCCCATATTTGATGGTCTAAATCACTTAGAGACTTTCCTATTGGAATTTGAAGAAATTCTACCATTACAACAGAGACTATTGGCACTAGACGAGGCTCTGAAATCCACACCATAAATATGGTGGGGGACACACAAAAGAACATCGCGCACTGGGTATAATGTCTCACTTTGATGACGACACGCTTTTCAGACCAAGTAGAAGGGTGTGAAGTTAGATACACAAGTTGAAGTTGTCTGAAGGAACATGTGAGAAGTTGTGAGGAGGCATGGAGAAATATCCATCAAGAGAAGTGGGTGCATAAATTCATTAACACGCTGGACACAACACCTATCAATTGGTATCTTCAACCAGAAATTTGCCTCACCATTATAGATTGACACGATATGACTTGGAACTTTGTAGCTACATTTTTATTTGAAATTCATCACCCACAATGGATCAATATTTAAAATCTTTCAGACA
>ML820306.1:48264-60025 GCA_009831015.1 Picea engelmannii
AAATACAAGAACATGAAGAATGAGTTTCAATCCCAGATGAATGTAGATGTCTTGTTACAAGCAGCAAAAGCAGGATACAGAGGAAGCACATCAGGTTTGCATGAGGACATGCCAAATCATTGAGTTTGGGGGTATGTTGGTTTCATTCTTTGGCCCATCGTTTGTCCTAAAATCCCATCATTATCCACCATTTTCTTCACTAAACATCCATAAATCCCTCATATTTTATTGAAATTGATTAATATAGTATCATGATTGTTATTTCTACATTAAAATCAATTTATGGAATTTTTTGTGTTAAAAATTGAAATTTTCAAAAATTACAGATGTGGTAACTTCCTGTAAATGATTTATGATCTGACATGTGGCATAACAGGTAAACCCAAATGAAGGACATGGGATTGATCTGGAATGTACGCCAATGGCGAAAAATATTCCTAAATATCTGGTCAACGTTGGTGAAACCCATCCAGTTTAGCGGAAAAATCCGAATCATAAATGAGTAGACTTGATATTTTGCTAGGCTTGATATTTTGCTTATGTTTAGGGATTCAAACTGATTCGACCTGATTTGGAGATCAGTTAGGTTTTTATGGAACGAAAATAGCCTCCTTTTGTAATTTTTATATAAATAAGTAGTAGAAACATGTAAAGGGGTGTGAAGAATGTATGTTGGTGATGCAAAGAAAAGACATGAGACTGTGTACGAGCTTCAGTACTCTATTTTGATGTAACTCATTTCCAAATTTTAATCAGAGACAAAAATTCTATCATTCATGGTGTTATGATTTAGCATTTTCATCATCTGAAGTTTTTCCAAGTGTGCTTGCAAGCGTGGAAGGGCCCCCATGTTCTGTTGGCACACTTTTCTTCACGATTTCATTAGATTCATATGTTCAGATCTGAATTAGCATTTTTATTTATTCTTCATGCTGTGAGTTCATAGATTTCAATTAAATTTGTGTCCATAATTCCAGTTATCATTTCTATTTCATGGCTCATAGTTATAATTGAAGGATTCAATTACTAGATTAACGAGCAGTCCTTGTAAGAGGGTTTAATTGTGTATTGAATTCAAGATTATCTCCATGGTCTCTGTTTTTATGCATTTGATTTAAATGTGCTGATTTGGAAGAGCTTTTGTGAACTAGAACCTTGTAAAAGGATTGAAATCTCAGACAATTGTGAGCACTCTAGGATGTTAGATCAGATTTAATTAAATGAGTGTTTAAAGTTTTAATGCATTTGAGTTAAATGTGCCGATTTGGAAGAGCTTCTGTGAGTTGAGTCCTTGTAAAGGGATTAGAATCTCAGGCAAACATAAGCACTCTGTTTTAGTAGGTAGATTTGATTAGATTACAGAGGTTTTTAAGTGTGAAGGAACCAAATATCAAACTCTTGTAAAAGAGTGCTAGAACCTGCTACAGTAAACCTTCATCTAGAAATTTAGATCCTTCTAGGTCTATATACATTAGAAAAGTACCTCTAAGAATACCTACCTTGGTTGACATTAAATTAAGCCTAATCTAGAGTATTAGATTGGACCAAACAGTGAACATCGTAGAAACAGAAGGACATAGAATCATAGAAGGACTAGAAGTTGAACTACCTTTTATTGGACAACCAATCAAAATCAAGAAATTCAAAATTGGGATAGAGCAAGCACCTAAGCTGGCTAACGTTGGAGACTATTGGGATGATGCCACTATTGACAAGATCACAAAATTACTGCATGAATATCCGGACTTGTTTCCAACCAAGTTCAGTGATATGAAGGGCATTATATGGCCCATGGGATAAATGAAGATCCCATTGAAACCAGATGCAAGACCAGTCAAACAACGACCCTACAGATTGAATCCCAAATATAAGGAGAAAGTCAAGATTGAGTTAGACAGAATGTTGGAAGCAAGAATCATAGAACCTGTTGAAGAATCATAATGGATTATCCCTATGGTGGTTCAAGATAAGAAAACATGAGAGATATGAATCTGTATAGACTTGAGGAAACTAAATGATGCATGCTTACATGACCCATTCCCTACATTGTTTACTGATGAAGTGTTAGATAATGTGGGAGGACTGGAAATCTACTCCTTCAAAGATGGATTTTGCGGTTACCATTAGATTATGATTGCCAAGGAAGATTTCCATAAGACCACATTTGCCATAGAATGGGGATCCTATCAGTACACCATAATGCCCTTTGGATTGAAGAATGCACTAGCCATATTTTCTAGGGTGGTGATCGAAGAATTCAAGGAGTTTTTACATAAATTTCTGGAAGCATATTTTGATGATTGGATTATTTTTATCTTATTACAAAATCATATTGAATGTTTAAGACTAATGTTGGATAAGTGCAGGGAATGTCAGATTGCCCTGAACCTCAAGAAATGCATCTTATTTTCACCCTTTGGAGTGTTTCTAGGACATATTGTGTGTAAGTAGGGGTTTGTTGGTAGATCCATCTAAGATTTCTATTATTGTCAATCTACCCCCCCCTACTTTAGTTAGACAGTTGTGCACTACGCTGGGATATACTAGATATTAAATAAAGTTCATGAAGGGCTATGCACAGATTAAACACCCATGGAGAAGCTTTTGAATAAATATTGCCAATTTCAATGGACAGAAGAATGCCAACAGAGCTTCGACACACTAAAACAAAAAATGGTTATTGTGCCTTTTCTAGTTTTCCTAGATTGGAGTAAGGAATTTCATGTGCATGTTGATGCATATTCTATTGCATTAGGAGAAGTGTTAGCACAACCAGGAGTAGGAGATATTGACCATCTGCTAGCCTTTGCTAGAAGGAAACTCTTAGCAGTTGAGATAAATTACACCACCACTAAAAGAGAAGGTTTAGCCATGGTGTACGCACTGTAGAAAGTTCATCACTATTTGTTGGGAGGACTCTTTAAGATGTTTACTGATCAATCTGTGCTGAAGTACCTAGTCAACAAGCCAGTGTTGGGGGAAATAATATGCAGATGGAACTGTTATTCCAATAACATGATTTTGAAATTGTGGTCAAGCTAGGGAGAATGAACAAGGGACCTGACCACTTTTCTAGGTTGGAACATGGAGAGGAACCTACTAGTTTTGAGGATACACTGTCAGATGCACAGTTGTTGGCCATCATGAAGGTTGTCGATCACTTCACTGAGATATGTTAGTTCCTGTCAACAAGAATGGCACCTCAAGAATACACAGTCATTCAGAAGAAACAGTCGGTAGTGCGCGCTGCAAATTTTTCACTTATATATGGACATCTATATAAGATGGGACCTAATGAGGTCTTGAGGAGATGTGTTATGGAGGCATAAAGACCATTAATTCTGGTAGAAGCACATGAAGGCATCGCAAGAGGACACTATGTAGGAAAAGAAACAACGTCGAAGGTTCTTAGAGCTGGCCTTTGGTGGCCCATGTTACACAAAGATGCTGAGGAATACTATAGAGCTTGTGATGTATGCCAAAGAGTGGGAAAACCTTCAAGAAGAGATGATATGCCTTTAGCACCCCATCTAACCTTACAAGCATTTGAGAAATGGGCCATTGATTTCATCGGACCTATCAACCCACCAAGAAAGCACACAGGAGCAAGATACATAATCATTGCGACAGAGTATTTGACCAGATGGGTAGAAGCAAGAGTAGTTAAGGACTGTAGTGCAATTACAATTGTGTGTTTCATATTTGATGATATCATAACTAGGTTTGGATGTCCGAAGATCCCGATGAGTGATCAAGGTACACATTTTATTAATAATACTATAGAAGCCTTGACTCAATAATTTGAAGTTCATCATTAGAAGAGCACTCCATATCATCCACAAGTGAATGGGATAGTTGAGTCCTTCAACAAGATCTTGGAGACAATGTTGACGAAGATTTGCAGTGTGAACAAAGATGAATGGGATTTGAGAGTACCATTCGTGTTATGGGCCTATAGAACCACTTGTAAGAAGATAAAAATGAAGACCCACTTTAAGTTGGTATATGGTCTAGAAGCAGTTGTACCCATGGAATATTTGGTTCCTAGTCTGGGAATTGCAGCTTTCACAGATATGGATGACACTAGCATTGTTCAAGAAAGGCTCACACAATTGGTAGAATTGGTGGAATCCATATTTATTGTAGGATTCCATCAACATGTACAAAAGGAAAGAGAAAAGGCCGATCATGATAGACACATCAAGAGGAAAGCCTTTAAGCAAGGATATATGGTATTAGTATATGACAACAAATTCATGAAGCATCCAGGGAAGTTTAGAACACATTGGCTTGGGCCTTATGAGGTTGCCTATGTTACAAAAGGAGGAGTCACATAATTGAAGACTTTGAATGGAGAATGGAAGGAAGGCTTGGTGAATGGGAGCCAGTTTAAACTGTACTATGAAAACCAGTTGCCTCATAGCTCTCAGTGAGATCAGAAAAATAAGGGTCCAGGTACTAGGTGTAGTTGAAACTAGGTATCAGACACAAAAAAGATAGTCTACACACAGTAGAGAGGAATTGAGCAGGAAGCACATGATGTACTGCACAATCTGAAGTCAAAGTAAAATAGAAGGTTCAGATCAAAGTGCCTTGGGATGAGTCACTGGTTAGTGTTGGGGGGATATTGGCCTTTGGGTATGGATTAAGGAAGAGAAAGGATGAAGTGTGAACTATGCAAAAGACACATTGACTGAGATTAGGTTGAAGTGGTCGAAGTAGTAAAAAATAAGGAGTGAAGTTTGGGAGAACGAGTCGTTGGATGAGAAGAACAAGGAGAAAAAATCAACAAGGAAGATGAATCATGGACAACTCATCAAGCGAAAAAATCCACCAATAGATGTGTTGGAGCGCTTCACAGGAAAGATGGAAAGACAGGCTAGCAAAGTCTGAAAAATGTGGTTCAAGTTGACCTAGGGTTTGAGACACCTAGGGTTTTGGTAATTAATTTTTTGACACCTAGGTTTCAGCTTAAGGTTGTCGGTGAGCTATTGTAATGTATAAATAAGAACCTAGATGAGAGAAGAGGGGTTCGCTATGTTAAGGAGGAATGATTGTGGTCATTGAGAGAGAGAGAGGGGATATTATTGTGAGAAAGAGAAGTGTTTTGTGTGACAACCTTCTGGTATTGTAATATCTTCAGGTGGGTGCAAAGCTCAACCCTGCAACTGGGTGCTCGGGTAGGGGAGAGGGGAGAAAAAGAAGATATATGCAAGATAAGAGTGTGGATAGAACTGTATGTTTTATATAATATCAAGAAACAAAGTTCTGTGGATGTAGCCCTAGGGAAAGGGTGAACCACATATATCTTGTTGTTTTGTGTGATTGATGTGGTGTTCTTTTATCTTCTGATATTTTGCCATTGCATTATTGTGTTAGATCTAAGATACAATTGTGAGAAGTAGGTTTATGCTTGGAAGGAATAGCTAGATATCTGTGTGATTGCTATTTTCTTGGATCCACTTTGCACTTCCTCTGGTTGTAGAAACCTATGTCCTGCAACCCCCTATTGCTACTTCGAGTGAGACTGCATGTACTTCACAGGTGTTGCCGAAAGGGCCAGTAGTTAGGGGTTGTTGGTGCATTGTTAGAACTGAACCCTGGGTCTACCCATGTGTGCCAACATTAGATATCATAGGATAAATTACACCGAGTTCTTCAAAACAACATAGATACACACTAACTTCCATAGACTATTTCATGAAATGGGTAGAGGCCATCCCTCTAACTCGTGTAAATGAAAAGGTGGTGATTCAATTCATAGAGAAACAGCTAATCATAAGGTTTGGTGTGCCCTCCATTCTTTTTTTTTATAATTCTGATTACTTTTCTTCCACCCTATTAACACGATTTTCTCTAGATAAGGGAATCATAATCATATACTCTACAAAATACCATCCACAGGGGAACAAAGTGGCAGAATCCAATAAGAACCTAGTGTGGATATTAAAGAAAATAGTTGTAGACAATCAGAGGAATTGGCATAGTTCAATCCATAACGCTTTATGGGATGACAGAGTAACACCCAAGGAAGCTATATGAAATTCCCCGTAATTTCTATTATACGGAAAATAATTCATTCCCTCAAATGGGCTATATCTTCCATCTCTTCAACTTGCTCAAGATTCTAGAGGAAAACCCTCATCAATCATAAAACAAAGAATTGATACACTCCTCATACTAGAGGAAGAAAGGGAGAAATAAAAATCAAAGTTCATAGCTCATCAGCATATAGTTAAAAGGTGGTTTGATAAGAATAAGGCTAAAGAGAATAATTTTGAAGTGGGAGACTTAGTCCTAAAATGGGACAGAGAAAATGAGTCTAAAGGAAAACATTCTAAGTTTCAGAATCTATGGCTCGGACCTTTTCAGGTGGCTGAGAAAATTGGGGTAGGAAAGTATCGGTTGTAGAATCTGAGGGGGGAACCTGATGCCCTCCCAGTGAATGGCCAAGCCCTGAAACAATATTTTCATTAAAAACAAAAATTAAAAAATTAATTAAAAGTTTTGTGTGTATGTTTTCACGATGTTTTGTTGTAGGGTAGGTCGATTGCAGAATGCATTTTTTTTTTGTTTCTTTCTATAGTGATTATGTGATTTTGAATATTATGTTTATCAAGACAATGGTTGAACTCAATTCATGTGATATGACAAACATTGTTCATGACTCATTGCTCATATACAACACAAGAAGTGTTGGGAGAACTACGGTTGTTTTAAAGGGTTTTCTATCTAACCTGCATATGAAAAAACTTTTGAAAATGATGAAGCATTTTCCTGGTAAAACCTTAAGGGAAAGGTGGTAATATGGAAAGAACTACATGTACCTCAAAGATAGAGATATAAAAAAATTCACCTTAACCATCTCATTTTGCAAATAACAGACGTCCTCCTCTCCCACTCGCCCAAGGAATTCTGTCGAAATAAAATAAACTATAAAAAATGAGTTAATAGTAGGAGAGGGTATGCAGATAACTCCTCCAGGGCTATGGATGTTCACTGGTAGTGGATCAAGTTCTATGGTGTCAGGATGAATCCGCTAGGGCTATGGACACTCACTGGCAGTGGAGGAACACTGTACCAAGTGAATAAGGATAAGTAAAGGGCCGGGGGCCAGTCAATTCTTTACTCGAATCTTTTCAAATGAGTCGTTAGTAAGGATTATAGGAAACAAAGGTGGAATAAAGGTTGAAAACCCCACAGGTAGGCCCGGATGCATCAACCAGGGAATTTCAAATGGAAGGATAAAAGAGGCTCTGATAAAAACCATTAAGTTCTTAACCATATTTTGCATCAGCTGAGCCTGAGGTAGGAACAAAGATTCTTATTTATCCCAGTAAGTTGCCATTTGTTGAGCACTCAACACACCCTAAAAAAATCCTCTGTCAATTTTTCACTCTTTTGGGTACCACTTGATCTTCTGCACTGTCTGATTTGATTTTATATTTGAAAAAATGTCTTGTCTTTGCTTATTTTTCATGACTCTCATCACCTATTAAGGTTTTATTGAACTTATGAAACCTAATGACTAAAAAGACCTTAAACGAATGAATAAATAATCGACAGCCAAACACTTCATCGAACACACTCAGGGTCGGCATCAGAAGGAATTCAAAGAAGGAAAAATAACCACTTGAAAAACCTCAGTCGTTGATCACTGATCTTCATAGGCATCAACAAAAGGAAGTTTTGGTTTGTGCATAAAGATATCGTTGATAGCTGATTCCCCTTTACCATCAGTAAAAGACGGCAGGGGCAGGCTTTAATGAAGAACGAAAAGACATCATTGATAGTCGATGCTCGACGTGCTTTATCGGAATAGGGGAAAACCTAGAAGGATCACAACAAATATTTTGACCCCGATGAAAGTTGTCCCTGATCACCAATACCCGATGCATCTCTCGGCATATAGACTTTTTCAAGGGAGTTGATCCGAAAAATTACTTTGATAGGTTTATCATTGACCATTGAACCTGGACAATTTTTCAGCATCAACAAGTTAAGGTTTGTTTTAGAACGAATAACTTAAGGAAAGTCTTGACTCTGATTAATACACGCAAATTAAATCACCGATCTTCAATGCCATGCATCTTTACTAGGTAAGAGGATCATACATCCTACTTATATCCCGAGTCATTCTTGGTTCCCTAGGTTCGAGTCACACCTCCAAGTAAGCTTCACCGCGTCAACATTGTACGGTAAGAACGGTCGGCATTAGATCTTTTTGTAGGAGGATATCAATGAAAATGTTCATAAACACACCCTTGATCCCTGATCCACCACTAAGAGAGAGACACGATGGGACTTTTTAGAATTAGATACGATCACATTTTGAGCATTTGAGGATTTAATTAACACCCTATCCTGTATTAGCTACTACCTCATGCGCCAATCAAAAAAACCATTTAAAATCATCGATAGACCACATCACCACCCGTGCCTCCACAGTCAACCCATGATGAATTTAAGTTCTAGAGATTCAATGAAACATTTGTTAAAATTCACTCATAACCTGAATTGAATGGCTGATGTGACATGGTAATATATTTCCTATTTAAATATCTTGAGTCGTTGTAAATGAAATCATTCCATGAGTAAGAGAATTTTGGAGCATCCAAAGGAGAAAGGAGAAAAAATCGAAGGCTGTATCAACTCTGTGATTATCAAAATAACCAGGTTTTAACAAGATTCAAAGGTGTGTATCCGAGTCTGTGAATTTTACATGGCTATAATTTATATGTTTTTATCTGGTTCTTGTTTTACAGAGTCTCTGAAATTTTAATTGAAGTTGCAGGAACAATGTCACCAATAAATCCAACCATTAGGCGATCGTCGAGAGCACCGAAGCTAAAATAACCATAGGTAGGAGAAGAATATTTTCCAGGGATCACAAAGAAATTGGATTACACCCCGAGGTTGGAACCTGTCATTAACACATCAATGAAGAAGGTTTTCATCCAGCCTCTAGACTTTGGCGATATAATGGAAAGAACAGGGTCCAAGATGGCGCTCCCACACTGAGGGGATCTATTTAATAGGATTAGCCACGAAGAGTAGCCAAAATATGTCCCACACAATGATCCAGATGTAAGGGAACTCAATGACCAGGTGTTCTTGAACATATGACGGTCGTATCTACATATGGTGGCAAGAAGAACCCCTATTTTCCCCTGCATAGAAGTCCTGAAGTGGCTCATTGACCACACCGATACACATAAGTGTTTAATCAATGATGACCATGGTGGGTTTGTCGGATTTTTCCTCCTGGTATAAGTTCAAAAGTATTAAAAACTTAGAGATCCAAAGGAGAGGCTAAACACAGACTTCGTCGTGACGTTTTATGAAAACCATGACACCATCCGGGTGATGGCCTCATGGTGGAGGGAGGACAATAAATTTACCAACCGGATCACTAGCTGGTATGGGACAACCAACTTAAGGGAGCCATACGTATATTTGATGGCTCTCATATACCGATTGTATGGAGAGAAATATTGCTCCAGGTTTTTAGAGTCATGGATGCCTTTGGCATACACAGTTGCGATCGTTGGGTGTAGCTTCAACTGGGGGGCAATAATATCCAAGCAATTGAGCATCTGGGTGCAGTAGGCCTAGGCACTGAAGGAAGGGGAAGCACTAACGCTTTACATGGCTTCATACTTGAACGATGGCATGTGTACCAGAAACGTCTTTGTTGGCACGAATCTGAGTTGGCATGTTGCAGAGCTCCCGGTCCATGTCTACTTCAGTGTGCTATGGGAAAATAGGTATAATAAATCCTACTCCTTCATCTGGTATGATTTCATCGTCCGAATTTATTTTATTCTTTTTAATAAGGAAAAACCAAGGCTATTGGCTGCAGCCAAAAGTATGATATCCAAGGTAGGTCATTGGTATTTGGACGAGTGTGCCACCTACATCAGGGTGTTCAGGGCCACCGGAGCACCACATATTCTACCATCTCATGTCCCAGACCATCTCATAGTAGGAGAAATATGCTATCAAACCATCTTGCAGGGCTACAACGCCACCCTATTCAAGGACAAGAAATGAGATTTCATACCCTATGGATTCCATGTAGGGTTATACTTGGTAAAGGACACCACTCAAGCCAAACAAGAAGGGTTGAGCTAACTTGAATTCAAATTCTCGACGAGAAGATTCAACAAGCATGATCCAAAGGGCCTGGTCTTGCAACATGCTTCACAGGTGTCGTCCTACTGGCTGTATGCTCATGACAAGCTCAAAGACAAATATTTACAGAGAATGCCCAGGACTGGGATGAGGTGGTGCAAAGGATGTCCAACCCAAAAATGACAAGGTTCAAGGCCATGAGAATGGATGAACAGGTGGAAACTATAGATAAGTCGGCTCAAGAGGCCCTCAGAGCTAGGGAAGAGATCAAAGTGATAGCGGCCATAGAGGTGCATAACAAAGGACTGAATTTGACACCAGAGGCATAGGAAAGGGGATTGATCCTAATGGAACATGAGCAATGAGTAATTGATAAGCTATGGAATGAACCATACCTTGTGGAAATGACAAGGTTCCCTACCAACAACCCAGTTGAGAGTCGGTTATGTCCAAGTGGCCCATAGATAATACAAATTGAAGAAATCGTCAGGTTATATAACCATGAAGTTACAATGCCATAGGCCGGATCCCCAGGGGACATTTCAGGTCAGCCAGAGATAGCAAGGACATAAGGGAGAGAAAGTGCACCAAACCCCCTCCATGACTTAATAACAATCTATGATGATAAAGAGAGTTTGGAGGTGTCCTTGGAGACTCCAGTGCAGATCAAAGAGGAAAAGGAACTTGATAAGGAATCATCCCCAGCTCTCAATGCTCAAATTCAAGGCCTTCCATAGAATGAGCAAGAGGTCAAAAGTGTCTTATAAATTGAACTACTTAATGTACCAAAGACCCAAGTGGATATCCTGAAGGATGATATAGGGTTGGGCGAACAAAAAGAAGAAGTTTGACAGCAGGAAATTGACATCTCAATAGCCGATTATCAAGTAATTACCGAGCCTGCCCCTGATGCTTCAATTTCAGTTAGTACTTTACCTCCCGATGAGAAACAACCAGGGGCCAGACCTTTAGAAGACACATAAGAGTTTCAAGAACCCAGTCTTGAATAGATATACATCGTCGAGAGCCTGGGAAATATGCTTACCTCGGGATATCACCAAATCCCCGAACCTGTGGATGAGGTTGTTGATATACAAGCCATATCCTATGACTGGAAGAGGAAAGACATCATGAATAGAACCACCAAGAAGAGGAGGCTTACTCTGGATCGCTCCATCCTCATCACCATTGAGGAAAAATTGATTAGCACAAAGCATGCCAAGACATCCAATATTATCGGCACAGGGAAAGAAATCACAGATGCCACCCTGGATAGAGAGAAAAGGGATGAAGAGGATTTGGCTGCTGCGCTGAAGGAGTTGGAACATCTACGCCATTTGGAGAAATATTATCAGGACTCCACACAGGCCACGGTGTTCCTGAGAAGCGAATTCCAAGACTCCTACAGTAAATTCACAAATGAGTGAAACCTTTTCACTGCAGGAATAACCAATTTCTAGGAAGACACCCTCATGGAACTGGTGATGTGTAAAGATATGGAAATATGGTATGAAAAAAAACACTAAGCAATGGAAAGGATTGATTACATCAGCGCCATTCAACAGGGCTGAGACACTGAAGAGCATGACATTCGAGCACTAAGGGATAGAAAAATTGATCGCATAAA
>ML820306.1:60075-88176 GCA_009831015.1 Picea engelmannii
AAATGACAAGGTTCCCTACCAACAACCCAGTTGAGAGTCGGTTATGTCCAAGTGGCCCATAGATAATACAAATTGAAGAAATCGTCAGGTTATATAACCATGAAGTTACAATGCCATAGGCCGGATCCCCAGGGGACATTTCAGGTCAGCCAGAGATAGAAAGGACATAAGGGAGAGAAAGTGCACCAAACCCCCTCCATGACTTAATAACAATCTATGATGATAAAGAGAGTTTGGAGGTGTCCTTGGAGACTCCAGTGCAGATCAAAGAGGAAAAGGAACTTGAGAAGGAATCATCCCCAGCTCTCAATGCTCAAATTCAAGGCCTTCCATAGAATGAACAAGAGGTCAAAAGTGTCTTATAAATTGAACTACTTAATGTACCAAAGACCCAAGTGGATATCCTGAAGGACGATCTAGGGTTGGGCGAACGAAAAGAAGAAGTTCGACAGCAGGAAATTGACATCTCAATAGCCGATTATCAAGTAATTACTGAGCCTTCCCCTGATGCTTCAATTTCAGTTAGTACTTTACCTCCCGATGAGAAAAAACCAGGGGCCAGACCTTTAGAAGACACAGAAGAGTTTCAAGAACCCAGTCTTGAATAGATATACATCGTCGAGAGCCTGGGAAATATGCTTACCTCGGGATATCACCAAATCCCCGAACCTGTGGATGAGGTTGTTGATATACAAGCCATATCCTATGACTGGAAGAGGAAATACATCATGAATAGAACCACCAAGAAGAGGAGGCTTACTCTGGATCGCTCCATCCTCATCACCATTGAGGAAAAATTGATTAGCACAGAGCATGCCAAGACATCCAAGATTATCGGCACAGGGAAAGAAATCACAGATGCCACCCTGGATAGAGATAAAAGGGATGAAGAGGATTTGGCTACTGCGCTGAAGGAGTTGGAACATCTACGCCATTTGCAGAAATATTATCAGGACTCCACACAGGCCACGGTGTTCTTGAGAAGCGAATTCCAAGACTCCTACAGTAAATTCACAAATGAGCGAAACCTTTTCACTACAGGAATAACCAATTTCTAGGAAGACACCCTCATGGAACTGGTGATGTGTAAAGATATGGAAATATGGTATGAAAAAAAACACTAAGCAATGGAAAGGATTGATTACATCAGCGCCATTCAACAGGGATGAGACACTGAAGAGCATGACATTCGAGCACTAAGGGATAGAAAAATTGATCGCATAAAGAATTCAACCAAATATTGGGTGAAAATGGCCCAAGAACCTCATCAGGAAATTCAAGAGAAATGGGTCGAGTGTGAAAAGAGTTGGACCAATATCAACCGGGTGATGAGAGACATCAGCCTCCTAGAATTCGACACACCTGATGACTTTCTCGACTTTCATCACATAGTCAAATTACATATCGAACAAGACTCATCGTGTGCTGCAGAGACAGAAAAGGTGGCGATCATGGTGCCAGATCAAGTGCAGAAGTTCATGGAACACTCGATCAAGTCTCGGACAGTGTTGTAGTGGTTAAGTACCATAATAGTCAAATATCAGGCATGGGTAGTAGAGATAAAGGATATCCTTTCGGCCCCAATTGACCAACATAGATTCCTATATGCCAACACATGAGAGGATCTCTTCGTCCAATGGTCGGATTTCGAGAAGAGTCATCCACTCAAGTGAAACCATTTTATGACTCTTAGAATACTGAATGATGAAAGTGCCATGTGACGATGTTTTGTTTTACTTATCTTTCACTTTTGATAGTTATTTTTAGTTAATGATATTTTATAAATAGGAGGATCGACCTGTTAGAGGAGTTCGATGGCTATTGCAAAGACCCTCATTTTTGGATGGTAAAGAACTATTTCGGAGCTACCTTAATTGAGAAGCCATGTTTAGGACCATAGACAAAAAAAATAAATTTCATCAAAATCGTGTGTGATTGGATCTGAAGAAGAATTATTTATGATTTTATCTCATGAATGGATGTTGTAATGAGTAAGAGGCTCTGAATATGTTGATAAGTTATCTAATTCAATATTTTTATAGTTCTTGTCTCTAATGATGAAGATTAAATCATTGTGTTGATATGTGATTGATGATTAGAGTTAAGGAAACTATTTTTCTTGCCATTGTTTATTGCATGTATGTTTTCTTTTGATAATCATATCTCATTCAATAATTGGAATACTAGCAAGTTAATGTATTAGTACTAGCCTTGTTGTAGGTGTAAGAATCATTGTCTGTATGCTTGAATATAAGGGTTATCTAGATATCAACCTTATTTAGTAGTTAATCCCTTTCCCCTTTGTTACCCAGCTGGTTTATACGAGCATTTATCTTGTATCGGTCCCACCTATAAGAGAAAATACAAAAAGAGAACGTTCGAATTAAAGGAGGAGCTTTCACAAGAAGACATCCTGTCAATCACTACATAAAGCCCATCGATTAATTAGCTGGATTGCAAGATCTGGGGAACCATTCCACCATTAAACATTGCAGACTCTAATTGGGCCTTGGTGGTGGGTTTGGTTCCTATTATTGAGTTAAAGGGATTTAGGACCCCTCAACATGTATGAAAGCTTGTTTCTTGTCTTTGAACAGGGTGGCTTTGTAGCCTTGCAATATGGTATGATAAATTACTTCTGCTATTATAAGCTTGTCTGGGACATGATATGGTAGGAGATGTGGTGCTCTAGTGGCCCTGAACACCACGATGTAGGTGGCGTGCTCATCCAAATACCAATGTCCTACCTTGTATATCATTTTATTGGTTGTCACCGATAGCCTTGGGCATTCCTTCTTAAAAAGAATAAAATAAATTTGGGCGATGAATTCATCGCAGATAAGGGATTTATATTTATTATACCTGTTTCCCATAGCATGCTGAAGTAGACATGGATTGTGAGCTCTTCAACATGCCAACTCAAATTCATGCGAGTGAAGACATTCCTGGCGCACATAACATTGAGCAGGTATGAAGCCATGTAAAAAGTTGGTGCTTCCCCTTCCTTCAACATCTGAGCTTGTTGCACATAGGTGCTTAGTTTCTTGGATATTACTTCTCCCTAGTTAAAGCTAAACTCGATGATCACAACTGTGTCTTCCAAAGGCATCCATGCTTCCGAAAACCTGGAGCAATCTTTCTCTCCGTACAAACGACACATGAGAGCTATCAAATAGATGTATGGCTACCTTAAGTTAACTGTCCCATACTATCCAGTGTTCTGGTTGGTAAACTTCTTGTCCTCCCTCCACCATGAGGCCATCACCCGGCTGGTACCATGGTGTTTATAAAAATTCACCATGAAGTATGTGTTTAGTCGCTCCTCTGGGTCTCTAATTTTGTAATATTTTTGAACTTCTACAGAGAGGAAAACTCTGACACACCCACCATTGTCATCATTGATTAAAAATTTATGTGTGTCTATGTGGTCGATAAGCCACTTCAAGACCTCTATGCAGGGAAATGGGGGTTCTTCTTGCCACCATGTGTAGATACAAGCGTCGGATGTTTGGGAACACTTGGTCATCGAGTGCCCTCACGTATGGATCACTGCGTGGGACATATTGTAGGTATTCTTCTCAGTTGATCACGTTAAAGATATCTCCCCATTGTGGGAACACCATCTTGGACCTGATGCTTGCCTCTATATCACCAAAGGATAGAGGCTGGATGAAAAATTTCTTCGTTGTTGTCTTGACAATAGGCTCCAGCCTAGTGACGTACTCCAATTGCCTCATGATCACTGGAGAAGAACCTTCGCCTATCTCTAGTTATTTTATCTTTGGTGCTCTTGGTGAGCATCTGGTGGTTTCCTTTCTCGATGACATTGTTCTTGCAACTTAAGAAAAATTTCATAGACTATGTAAAAACCGGAAAAACACATATAAATCATAGCCAGTGAATTTATAGACTTAAATACATACCTCTAAAGATCGTTAAAACCTAGTTATTCTGATAATCATGGGATCGATACAACCTTCGAGTTGATCATCTAGCTCCTTTGGATGCTCTGGAATTATCTTGCATGCAGAATGAATTTGTTCAAAATGGTACAAGATATTTTAAACAGGAAATATCTTATCATGTCGCATCATCCATTCAATTTGGGTTATGAGTGGTAATTCAATAAAACTATCGCCGAATATCTAGAACTTAAATTCATCGTGGGTTGATGGAAAAAGGGCGGGTGGTGATGTGGTATATCGGTGATTTTAAAAGGTTGTGTTGATTGGCACATGAGTTGGAAACTAATGCAGGATCGAGTATTAATTAGCTCCTCAAATTCTCAAAATTCGATCAGATCTAATGCTAAAATGTCCCATCGTGTCACTCTTTCCATGGGTGGATCAGGGATCAGGGTTGTGCTATGAATGTTTTCGTTGAAATCCTCCTACAAAATGATCTGATGCCAATTTATTTTACCGTACAATGCTGACATGGAAATACTAACTCAAAGGTGTGACTTAGACCTAGGGAACCAAGAATGACTCAGGATAGAACTAAACTATAAGACCCTCTTACTTGGTAAAGACACGTGGAATTGGAGGCCAATGACTGAATTATCTTGTATTAATCAGAGTCGAGACTTTCTTAATTTATTCATTCCAAAAAAAAACTTATCTTACCAATGTCGAAAAAGTGTCCAAGATTGGGGATCGGCGAAAAACCTATCAAAGTGCTTTACGATCAGCTCCCTTGAAAAATTCTTGATGCCCAAAATGCTTCGGCGATAAATTTTATCGTGGTCAAATTTTTTGTTGTGATCCTTTTGGGTTTTCCTCGATTCCGATAAATCACATCGGTCATTGGCTATCAGTGATATCTTTTAGTTCTTCATTAATGTCTTTCCTCCTCCTTTACCGATGTTGAAGGGGAATCATCTATCAGCGATATCTTTTTGTGAAAAACTTAATGCAAAACAAAACTTCCTTCTGCTGATGTCAATGGAGATCGGTGCTCAACGACTATGGTTTTCCAATTGGTTCCTTTTTCTTCTTTGAATTCCTTCCGATGTCGATCTTGAGCACGTTGTATGAAGTGTTTGGTTGTCGATTCTTTATTTAGGTGTTAAGGTATTTTTAGTCACAGGGTTTCACAAGTTTAAGAAAAAATGAATAGGTGATGAGATTCATGAAAATAATCAAAGACAAAACATTTCTCAAAATGAAATCGAATCAGATAGTGCAGAAGATCAAGTGGTACCCAAAAAAGTAAAAAAGTTGATAAAGGATTTTTAGGGTGTGTTGAGTTCTCAACATGGTCCCGGAGTGGCCTGAAGAATGGAAGGTACTAGATATTCCAACCACGGTACCAATATCACAAACTCATATACAAGGAATACCAGCCCCAGCACACCAAATAGGCACCAATGGTTCTGGAACTAAAAGAGAAGTGCCCAAGGCCAATAGGGGGGAAGCACCCCAGCCAAGAATAAACCTCAAACATAGAATAGACCAACAAGGGTCTCTACACAGGGTCCACCGCATGAAGAAAACCCACAAATACACTCAATGGAAGAAGTGCGCGTGAAAGAAACAAGCGCAGGGACACAGGAAATCCCTAAGGAGGAAGAACAATGGACAGGGACACGGGAGATCCCTGCGGAGGAAGAACAAGGGATAGGAACCTAGAATATTCCTGAGGCCAGAGAAACATGGAAAACCACTGCAGGAGGAGATACCTAGAGGCCCACTAGTATTGAGCCATCAACCACCTAGGAGAAGTGGCTAGGGGAGCACACCATTGGTGGCTGAAAGAAGGCAAAGGTCCACAAGCCACATAGCCATATATCACTAACAACGGATGATGTGTAGTTAGTCATGACAGTAGTCGAGGAGAGACTAGATGAGGTGTGGGATAATGCAAAGAAGCACGAGGCTTCCATTGCAGACCAAGTGCAAGAATTCAAAGTTGTGCTAGAGAAATTAAGGATCGGGACAACACAGGCACCAAAAGAAACACCTATCCAGGCAAAGGAAGGAGTGTCAGTACCTGAGACACTGCAATTTGTAGCGCAGGTGAGCGCCAATTTCATCATCACGTCATAGATTATGTTCATTGATGAATAAAGAAGGTAGAAGCAAGGGCGTAGATTATGTTCATCATTACGTCATCATCCATTGTATAAAATTCAATTATGCATTGCACAAGAGATTCAATCCAGAGCAAGAGTGTATGCGACAAACCTACAGGTAGACTAGACAGAGAATATCTCGATGAAAGGAGCCCTTAACCTGGAAGAACAAAAGAAACAACGGGAAAAATAAAGAGTGGAGGAAATGGAGAATCAAAATCATGGTTTGTTTCAAGCAACTCCTGAAAGAACAAATAAGGAGGCAGGGACATCGGAAGAGAAACTTCACAGGATAGAGTAAACTGTCCAAAAATGTAAGGAGGAAATTCAAGAGTTGGAGGAGTGTGTCACACCCACTACTCCCCCAGAAGTTAGACTGCAACAATAAAAGAAGGCAACAAAAGTTGCAGAGGACATCAACCAAAGCATATAGATGGTCACTGAGTTGTTAGAGAAGAGCACGCAGCTCTGGACTCGCCTACTAGAGGATGGAAGCCTCCAGGAAATCCAAGAGAAGGAAAATAAACTCCATGCAACAATGGTGGAGGTGAACCAGTGACAGAAAACAATGACACTACCAAAGAAGATCAAAGCAGTGCCCACTGATATTAAGGCCATGTAGTTGGAAGAGAAAGTGCTATAAGTGTAGAATACAACAAGACAAGCATTGTTGGAGCCCTTGCAAGAAAAGGTGGAGCAGCTAGTCATGGAGAGTGATGCAGCTAAGAAGAGCATTGAGTAGATCAGATCCTAGGGAGGAGAGATGATACAGTCTCTTATTATAGAATATGTGGTCACTGCTATGGTTGAAAAGAGTATTCAGGCTCAAAAGCAGTGTCAGTGGATAATGGAAATGTATGATGCACTGCAGTAGGAAGTATCAGAAGAAGGAGGCAAGGAATTACATTTGCATAAGTCAGGAAGTGACTCGGGACGAGTCACGATGTTAGTGTTGGGGGCCTATTGGACACAGGCCCATTTTGGGGAAAAGGCATGACGTGGAGGAAATATAGTTGGCATAAAGGCATGTGAGGCGTGCATGCATGAAGAAGGGAAAGAAAGACAACTGGAAAGAAAAGAAGTGGATGAAAATGCACATGCAGAGGAGAAAAACATGCAATACCAGCATGCAAGAAGACTTAACTAGGTTAGGGTTTTGGTAAAAGAATGTAATGACTGATGAACCAAAAATAGATATAAATAGACACCTAGGAGGGGGGGTGCTATGTTTTTTTATGGTTGTTATGAGTTACTCGCGTGATATAGAGTAACAGGTCTATAACACAACTATAATTCGATACCCTTTTTGTAAGTTGTTGAGCTGTGGGAGAGAAAAGTGAATAGACCTTGATAGTTAGCTTGCAGGTTGAGGAGCCTGGTGCGATCTAGTCAACCTCATGAAGGTCGTGGAGGCTATTTTGTGAATATATGAGCAAAGTTGTAGTGTGCATGGTGACATATATGACAGAACCATAATAAAATATCTTAAGAGCCAAATCTTTATGGACATATACCAGGAGGGGATGAACCATGGTAAATCATGTGTTATGTGGAATTCTTATTGTTTATGTCTTTTGATGTAGACCCCACCTCAAGAGGGCCTGTTGACTTCTCAGTCTTGAGATCTTTCGCTTCCCTGAACCAAAATGGTTCTTTAGGTCTACTGTCGAGACCTCCTATTAAAATGTGACCATATTTCCTTTATCCAAAACCCTGCCTGCACAAATTGGCGCTAGGTGTGAAGGTTTCCTTCCCACATGACCACGGTGATATGATTGCATGCCAAATCTATCAGCACTTTGTAATTTCAGGGATATTGAGGTGAAGTGACCCAACACCTTTACCCTTGAAACCTTGAAACCTAATTAGGGCCTAGCAAAGGCTAGCCCTCACCCCTATGCACTCCACACGACCTTCCAATAGGAACTGGGTCCTAGCTCCCAGGTGTTTCATCTTTCACACTTCGGGAAATCAACGAATAGGGCTCCCGATTTCCTTTTCAAATCCCTGACTCCGAATCCCCAAATTCTATCTGACCCAGATCAACGACTCTCGACACACCCAGATCTGACGGTACAGATCTCTCCCTGTGAATCAATGATTCTCCTTTAGGTACTTTGGGGAAGTCTTCACCTCTGTTTCCCCAATGATGAAAACTCTGAAAACCACGACAATGTTGGATTGACGACCCACGTGTCCCTCTCTTCAATGACTCTGATGGTTTCATGGATTCACGTTTCAAGGTTTCTCTCTTCTCCCCCTCACGAATCTTTCAGTGTCCAATTCCATGAACACTCGGATCTCCTGCCACCTTCTCTTGAGGAAAATGTATGGCCACGATTATCTTGGCGATCTCTTGTCAAGGGTATGGGGAAATATTCCTCCATGAATCCCCAGTTTTCGAAACACGAAATCTGCCTGGCCGAAATCAATGGTCTCCAAAGCACGGGATCTAACAGTCCTGAAGGCTCCCTGGTTTTTCGCGTATCGAGGATTTGGAAACCAACATCGTGTCCTTTCCTCTCGACTTGTGATCCCTGAAATATCGAAATGAACCAACGGTTCAGATCTAACCTCGATCAATGGTCACTATCACTCCTGAGCTTTCATATACTGGGTGACTCCCACCGTTATCTCCCTCACAACTTTTCTTGATTAGATGGCTCTCGGTGAATCAGGAATTCTCCCTCGAAGTTATCCATCACTCATTTAAGTTTCAATGATCCTCCAGACATTCTCCCAAACGTCAACCTGTCTGTACTTATAGCTTCGCATGAATTTGATATTCACCTCCCTTTGAGCTATTCAAAGGCTCTAAACTTCCCAATCTTAGATTTATTTACTGGCTTCCAGATTCAAAGAATCCCTATGCGCATACCTAGCATGACTCGGCGATAACCTCCAGTTATCCACAATGTTAACTCTGTGCACTCCTCGCAACAATATTTCTCCAACCACTATGTGGGATTGAAGAATTTTGATTCCTCCCTCAGCCTGCACACTCCTTGCATGACTCTGTGCCTCATTCACACTTCTGCTAGTATAATAACAAAATTCTCTCTCCTGAGCTTTCTGAGGTAAAACTCAAAACCCTGTTGACGCACTCTATGCGGACCCTCCACTGCACTCTTTGCAGGAGTTCTTAAGAAGAGAAGTAATTGAAACTCATACTTCTGATCTCACACACTTCATACATTCATCATAGAACCATGAACATGCACATAGAATTGAAACAAATTCATGACAGAGAAATTTAAATTAAATGTAACATACCATTCAAAAGATACAAACAGTATTCATCACGACACATAGAACTTGGATCAAAGCTTCCTTATATTAATCCAAAGGTTTCTGTACATAAGTTTTGAAATATATCTTCTCTTACAATTTACCATCTCAGGATTTCCTTCTCTGCTCTCTTGTTCTTACTCATACTATTCAAAATGATATCAAAAATACAAGCGAGGGTGTTCTTTACCAGTCTTCCCTCCTACATCTCTAGCTATCTAATCAGAATTAAAAACTATGTACTTTACATTCAATACAAATAAATGCCTCCTTATCCGACAGATGAGAGAAACTCTCATGATACGTTTACAATCTCCAAAACATAAATGCAAATACATCCCTATAGTTATTATATTAATGATTCTATCATTCAGATTCAAAAATACTTTTCAAAAGGTGCACTGGTGCATTTCTAGCTATCTTCTGCCTTTTGCACTTTATTTGTTGGCTTGCTTATGATGCTCCTGCATCATACTCCCTTGGCTGAAAAAATTCATGAACTCATGTTCATGAGTTCCTACACCATCTGTCCATGTTTCTGGATGTCTCCTTCGTATTCCCAACTGGCATATTTATTTGGGTGTCCCTTCCATTTCACCAGGTATTCAAAATATGTTTTCCTCCAGGCCTTCTTACCAATCCTTTGATAAATAATATTTTCCATCTATGGATTTTCAGCTACATGCATCTTCTTAACCCATTGGACTTCCTTTTGATCCTCCAATTTCTCTATTTCAACTGCCCTGTAAGGATACAAATATTATACATTGAATATGGGTGAGATGCCCACATCATCTGGCAATTCTATCTCATAAGCATTGGCCTCAAATTTTCTTAAGATCTTACATGGCCCAATTTTCTTCATCTTCAGTTTATTATACGTTCCTCTTGGGAACCTTTCTTTTCTAAGATGTGCTAGAACCAAATCACCTACTTCAAATTGAATTTATCTCCTGTGTTGATCTTCTTTGTGCTTGTATTCTTGATTGGAATTTTCCAATCGCTTTCTGATTCCACTGTGGAGCTCCTCCATTTCTGCTGCAAAATCCTCTACGCTAGCACTCCTGAATTCATTATGATCTAAGTATTTCAACTCAGAGACTCTCCTTGGCTGAATTCCATACATTATCTGGAATGGGATCTATCCTGTACTCCTGTTGGGTGGGTTGATATATGAAAATTAGGCTTGTGGTAGAATCTGATCATACTGGTTGTGGTGTTCAACCACTAAACTCCTTAAAAGATCTCCCAAAGTTCAATTCACTGCCTCGGTCTGTCCATTCATCTGAGGATTATATGATGAGATAAAAGATAAATTAGTCCCTATCTTTTTCCATAGGGCCCTTCAGAAATGACCAACAAATTTGGTATCCCTATCTGATACAATACTCCTGGGTAAACCATGAAGTCTGACAATATCCTTAAAAAACAGATTGGCAACATGTGTTGTGTCACTGGTTTTCTAACATGGTATTAAATGTGACATCTTAGAAAATCCTTCAACTACCATGAATATGGAATCACAACCTCTTTGTGTCCTCGACAATCCTAACACAAATTCCATTCTTATCGCATCCCATGGCATTTCTGGTATTGGCAGTGGTTGATACAACCTTGTATTTTGTCTTTTCCCTTTCGCATGCTGGCAAATCTTGTACCTGTTTACAACTTTCTTGACATTTGTTCTCATCCCTAGCCAATAGTATGATCCATTCAGTTGTGCAAAAGTATTTTCATGGACGAAATGCCCAACCAATCCTCCATTATGTTTTTCCTTCAAGAGGTTCTCTCTCATTGAGAATTTCGGTATACACAATTGGTTTCCCCTGAATAGTAGTCCATCTTGAATCAAGTATTTAGTCCATTGGATTCTACCTCTGAGAAATAGATTCTCACATGCTTCATAGGCTTCTTTAAAATCTGCATCATCTCTGTACATCTCCTTGAGGTTGTCAAAACCTAAGGTCTTCACTCTGAATTCCTATAGAATCAAACATTTCCTGCTCAAGGCATCAACAACTTTGTTAGCAGTTCTAGAAATGTGCTTTGTAAAAAAAGTAAAATTATGCATATATTCAACCCATTTTGTGTGCTTCAGTTTCAGTTTCTCTTGTCGAGTTATGAATTTCAAAGCATGGTTATCGCTATACAAGACAAACTCCTTTGGCACCAAGTAATGCCTCCATTTCCTCAACGCTTGTATGATTGCATAAAATTCCTTATCATACGTGGAGTATTTAATTTTTGTTTTTTTCAACTTCTCACTGAGGTATGCAATGGGTCTATTGTCTTGACTCAAAACTAACCCAATCACAAATGCACTTTTGTCACACTTAACTTGAAATGTTTTTCTGAAATCTGGTAGAACCAGAACTGGTTGTTTAGTTACCTTAATTTTCAGAAACTAGAACCTTTTCTCTGCTTCTTTTGTCCAATGAAAAGATTTGTGTCTTTTCTTGACTATGTCCATCATTAGTGCACATATCCCGTTGAAATTTCTAATGAACTTCTTGTAAAAACTTGCAAGTCCATGGAAGCTTCTGACTTCAAAGATACTCTTCGGTGATGATCAATCTTTGATCGATCTTACTTTTTTGGGATCCATTTTTAACTCATTTGCAGAGATTACGAATCCCAAATAAATGAGTTTCATCTTCATGAAAGACAATTTGTTCAAATTTATCAGCAACTTCTCTTGCTGCAAACTCCTCATTACTACAATTAAATGCTTCATATGTTCTTCCTCAATCTTACTGAAGATTAGTATATCATCAATATACACGATTACAAACTTACCAATGAAATCTCTTAAGACTTCATTCATCAACCTCATAAAAGTATTGGGTGCATTCATCAAGCCAAATGGCATGACAAGCCATTCATATGGGCCTTCATTCATCTTGAATGTTGTCTTACACTCATCACCTTCCCTCATTCTAATTTGGTGATATCCACTCTTCAAATCAATTTTTGAAAAAAAAATTGCTCCACTCAAGCAATCCATCAAGTCATCCATCCTGGGTAAAGGAAATCTATACTTGATGGTGATTTTGTTTATGGCCCTTGAGTCTGTACACATTCTCCAGCCACCATTCTTCTTTGGACTTAGCACTATAGGTATAGTGCATGAACTCAATCTTTCTCTAACCAACCCTTTGTCCATCAAATCTTGGACTTGTCTTCTGAATTCTTCATTCTCTCATGGCGTAAATCTGTACGCTTCTTTGTTTGGTAAACTCACCCCAGGTATAAGGTCAATGTGATGACTTATGCTCCTAATGGGTGACAACGAATAGGGTAATTCATCCACCACTATATCAGTGAACTCCTCCAACAGTTCCTGAATTTCTCTAGGTAGATCATCTATCTTGGTACTGGTTAAGATGACTCTCTATTTTCTCACCATGGAAAACTCCATTTCTTCATCTTTCTTGACTTCTTCAAGAAGCTCCTTCCCACTTATGAGAAGTATAGTATTGCTCGCCTTTGTTTTCACCTTCTTATCTTCAATTGGCAGCAACATATGCATCCTACTATTCTTCTCCAAGGTGCATGTGTTCTTTCCCCCATCATGAACACAATTTATGTCATATTGCCATGGTCTTCCCAACAAAATATGACAAACATACATGGGAATAACATCACATAGAATCTCATCCTTATATCCCCCTATCTTAAATTCAACTAAACACTGTTTAGTGATAGTTACCTGATGTCCTTTTTGTAGCCATGAAACTTTGTATGGGATTGGATGTGTAACTATTTCCAATTCCAGCTTCTCCACCATCTCTGTGGATACTAGATTATCCATGCTTCCATTGCCCACTATTACCTTGCATACCCTATCCTTGGTCTTGCAAGAAGTTCTAAACAAACTGTTCCTCTGGACTAGATTATCCACCTCTTTCTCTGGATTTAAAATAATCTTTCCCATCATTAAGGATCTTCCACCTTCTACATCTTCTACCTCAACATTTCTCCCTTGCACTTTTGAAATGTGAGCTTCACCTCCATCTCTCTTTCTATATAGGCATTCCCAATATGTATTTCCTATCTTTCCATAGACAAAACACTTTACTTCACCCCCTCGGCGTCTTCCTCTTCCTCTTGCTCGAGGAAACACATCCCTATCCGTGTATTGCCTTCCTTGGGAACTTCCTCCCCTTTTTGGTTGAGTATGGGTTTTCTTTCCTTCATCCTTGGGTTTCTGTGTCCTATCCTAGACAACCACTTTGCCTCTACTTTGAGTTCTACCTCAACCTCTCTAACCTTTCTTACGAGTCAAATTTTCTTCTACCTTCAAAGAAAACTGATAATTCTCCTCTACATTCCTGATTGTTACCATGCTCATCTCATCCTGAATGTCATATCTCAGACCATTCATGTATCTAGCAACCTTTTCATCATCACTCTCACAATGACCAGCTCTAATGTTTATCCTGTAGAACTCTTCAGTGTATTCCTTCACTGTCATCCCTTTCTGTCTCAAATTATGCATTCTTTGAAACATATTGATTTGTTAATCTCTGGGTATAAACTTAGATTTCATCTTTGAGACCATCCTATCCCAGCTTTTGATTCTTTGTTTACCTTTGCAATGCCTGTCAGCCTGTAGTTCATCCCACCATAGTGTTGCATGTCCTTTTAGTCTAGTGACTGTGTGCTTAACTTTCTTATCCTCTTCGACATCCTCATAGTTGAACTATTTGTTCAGAGCTCTAAACCAATCTAGAAGCTCCTCAATGTCTAAGTTGCCTTCGTACATTGGAATGTCCATTTTTTCTCTAGAACCTATCCTTGCAACTTCTCTGAATAGGTGTTCCTCTGCAGCATCTTCGATTGCAACTTCTTCTTCTCCGGCTCTGGCTTCATTTTCACTTTCAGCCTCACTGACGTCTGCAACATCAACTGTCCATTTTTTTGTTGTATCGATAGAATCCAGTCGAGCTCGTAGCTCTATCATCTCCCTTTCCACGGCTGGATCGGGCATAGCTATTTATCTCCTTCTTGGTGGCATTGTTTAAATCTGTCCCACACAGAATTTTGATCACACTGTCTTCTCTCACCTATAGAAACAAATATTGCAATGTCTCTAATACCACTTGATGCACACCCCACCTCGGCAGGGCTCGCTGACCTCCCGGTCTTCAGATATTTCGCTTCCCTAAACTAAAATGGTTCCTCAGGTCTAATGTCGAGACCTCCTATTAAAATGTGACCACAGGTCCTTTACCCAAAACCCCGCCTACACAAATTTGCGCTAGGTGTGAAGGTTTCCTTCCCACATGACCTCGGTGATATGACCACGTGCCAAATCTATCAACACTTCACAATTTCGGGGATGTTGAGGTGAAGCGAATCAACACCTCTACCCTTGAAACCCTGAAATGTGATTAGGGCCTAGAAAAGGCTATACCTCACCCCTATGCACTCCACACGACCTTCCAATAGGAACTGGGTCCCAACTCCTAGGTGTTTCGGCTTTCACACTTCAAGAAATCGGCAAACAGTGCTCCCAATTTCCTTTTCAAATGCTTGACTTTGAATCCCCGAAGTCTATCTAACCTAGATCGATGGCTCTCAATGTGCCTAGATATGGTGGTATAGATTTCTCCCTATGAAATGACGATTCACCTTTCGGGACTTTGGGGAAGTCTTCACCTCCATTTCCTTGATGCCCAAAACTTTGAAACCCACGACTATGTTGGATCGACAGCCTACATGTCCCCCTCTTCAACCACTCTGATGGTTTCATGGATTCACATTTTGGGGTTTCTCTCTTCTCTCCCTCGCGAATCTTCCAGTGTCCAATTCCACGAACACTCAGATCTCCTACCACCTACTCTTGAGGAAAATGGACAACCACGATTATGTCAGTGATGTCTCATCAAGGGTATGGGGAAATCTTCCTCCATGAATCCTCGGTTTCCAAAACCCAAAATCTGCTTGACCGAAATCAACAGTCCCCAAAGCACGAGATCTAACAATCCTAAAGGCTCCCTTGTTTTTCGCATTTCAGGGATTTGGAAACCAATGTCACGCCCTATCCTCTTGACTTGCGATCCCCAAAATCCCAAAATGAACCAACGATTCAGATCCAACCTTGATCAACGAACTCTATCACTCCTGAGCTTTCATACGTTGGGTGACTCCCATCGTTATCTCCCTCGCATCTTTGCTTTATCAAATGGCTCTCAGTGAATCGAGACTTCTCCCTTGAAGTTCTCCACCATGCATTCCAGTTTCAATGATTCTCCATATATTCTCCCATACGTCGACCTGTCTGTACCTAGAGCTTCAGACGACCTTGATATTTGCCTCCTTTTTAGCTATTCAAAGGCTCTAACCTTCTTGAGCTTATATTTCTTTATTGGCTTCTGGATTCAAAGAATCCCTATGCACATACTTAGCATGACTCGGCGATAACCTCTAGTTATCCACAATGTTAACTATGTGCGCTCCTCGCAACAGAATTTCTCCAACCACTTTGTGGGATTGAAGAATTTTGATTCCTCCCTCAAACTACGCACTCCTTGCATGAATTTGTGCCTTGTTCGCACTTCTACTAGTATAAGAACAATGTTCTCTCTCCTGATATTTCTGAGGTAAAACTCAGAACCCTGTCGACGCACTCTATGCAGACCCTGCACTGCACTCTTTGTAGGAATTCTCAAGAAAAGAATCAATTGAAACTCATACCTTTGCTCTCATGAACTTCATACATTCATCATAGAACCATGAACATGCACACAACATTGAAACAAATGCATGACAGAGAAATGTAAATTAACTGTAACATACCATTCAAAAGATAAAAACAGTATTCATCACGACACATAGAACTTGGATCAAAGCTTCCTTATATTAATTCAAATGTTTCTGTACATAAGTTCTGAAAGCTATCTTCTCTTACAATTTACCATCTCAGGATTTCCTTCTTTGCTCTCTTGTTCTTATTCCTATTATTCAGAATGATATAAAAAATACAAGCGAGGGTGTTCTTTACCAGTGTTCCCTCTTACAACTCTAGCTATCTAATTAGAATTAAAAACTATCTACTTTACATTCAATACAAATAAATGCCTCCTTATCCGACATATGAGAGCAATGCTCATGATATGTTTACAATCTCCAAAACATAAATGCAAATACATCCCCCTAGTTATTACATTAATGCTTCTATCATTCAGATTCAAAAATACTTTTCAAAAGGTGCACTGGTGCATTTCTAGCTATCTTCTGCCTTTTGTGCTTTATTTGTTGGCTTGCTTACGATGCTCCTACATCATCTTTTTTGTCAATGGTTAGATTTAGATGAATGTTTTGATGAACTAGTTATATCTATTGATTTACATGCATGAATAAAGAAAGGAAGAATAACTAAGATAAATGAATGATATAGTAATTGACTGAAGATCACATAGTACAATCTCAGATCTCCACTCATTCCCAGACTGCAAGCACCTGATCATTACATCCACCCATAGAACTATCTCGGGTGAGACTGCGCAGTGTACTTTGTGTACTGCTTTGCCTTCTGGTTTACCAGGAGGGTCGGTAGTTTTAGAGGCTTTGTTGGACCCCCAGTAGACCTGAACTTGGGTCAATCATGTTAAAGGTATAAATCAGAAAAGAAACCAACAGGTAGAAAACCCAACAACCAATTCCTCAGTATATATTTCCTCAACCAGTACAATGTCATGTTATAGATCTCAACAAATAGACCAAGACCAAGGTACCAAAGACTAGGAAACCAATACCTCCTATGCTAGACCTTCCTTGCTATACTCCAAATACACAAGAGAAGTTGAGTTTTGTGTGTGTATAAATGAGAGGATCTCTACCTCTATTTATACATATAATTGACTCCCAAAAAGACACAACCCTAAGAGGGGATGTTTTGACTTTTACAATAAGAATATCAATAAAATAAAAATTTCTTTTGAGTCAATTCATACAATAATATTAAAACAACCTTCTCGAGGTTTTACCAATAAAAATACAAAATAATATCTTATGTAGTTGCATCAAAATATCAACACTCCCTCTTAACTAGGAAGGTATTATTTTTTTCCACATGAGCTCATGACCATTGACTGTTGAACATATGAATATACACATCATCGGATATCCATAGTACAACATGAGTTAACAAAAAATGCATCCAAGGCCTGTGGGTATCTCTCAAATAGATTCAATATGTCACCATGACATCCATTACCCCGCAATGCATTTGTACCTCATCATGTGCACCCATGTGACTTCACATCCAATGCATCCAAGGCTTGTGGGTAGCTCTCAAATAGCTATAACATGTCCCCAGGACATACACTACCCTAAAATTCATCTATACCTCATCACTCCCTATGAAGAGGGACCATGCCAAGCTTGTCCCTAAAGTGCTCTAACTTCATCCTCGTCAAGGACTTAGTCAAGACATCTGAAACTTGCTCCTCAGTAGTCACGTACTAGAGCCTAACTACTCCCCTGTACACCATATCCATGATATAGTGATATTTGATCTTGATGTGCTTCGACCTGTCATGGAACACTAGATTCTCTGACAACTTCATGCAACTCTGGTTGTCACACCAAATGCAGGTCACCTCTAGTTTGAGAACAAATAAACTAGAAAAAAACTTCTGAAGCCACATTGCTTCTCTACACAATGCACATGTTTCCACATATTCATTCTTAGTCATACTGAGTGTTACACATGATTGTTTCTTGTTGCTCCACAAAACCATACTAGAGCCTAGATTGAAGAAATATGTCAAAATACTATTTTGATCAAGAATACTACCAATCCAATCTGAATTTGAATATCTATATAACCCAAAATCATGGTCTTTCACATACCTGACAACATAATCCAATGTACCCTTAAGGTACCTCATCACATGTTTTGTTGCGACCAAATGAATCTTCCTGGGTTGCTCCATATACTGACTCAGGGTTTTCAAAACAAAACATATATATGGTCTCATGTTCATCAAGTACATCACCGAACCCACTATATTCCTATATAAAGTAACATTCATAGTCTATAAATTCGTATCCTACATCAAATTCATATTTTATACCATAGGTGTAGCCATTTCCTTGCAATCCAACATCCCAAACCTCCTCAAGATTTCCACTGCATACTTCCCTTGATTAAGAAAGATCTCATCTTTTCTCTACCATACCTTGAGACCCAAAAAGTAATGCATCATCCCGAGATCTTTCATCTCAAACTCAACAACCAGTTTTCTTTTACACTCTGAGATGATATTTTCCACACCTGTTAGAAATAGGTCATCCACATATAGAAGTAGTATTATCGAACCATCATCCACAACTTTAAAGTAAAGGTTAGGATCTACACTTCTCTTTGTAAATCTTAAGTTCATCAGAAAATTATCAATCCTGCCATACCATGCTCTGGGTACCTTCTTTAATCCATATAGATCCTTCTTCAATCTGCACACATGTGTCTCCCTGTCATGTACCTCAAACCCTTATGGTTTCTCCACATATACTTCCTCTTTTATTTCACCATTCAAGAAGGTTATCTTCGCATCCATCTAATGCACCTTCCATTTCATTACTGTAGCCAATGAAAGTGTAGTCCTCATAGAGTTATATCTCACCACGGGAGAAAATGTCTCCTCATAGTCAATGACCTCCTTTTGAGAGAATCCTCAAGCCACAAATCTAGCCTTATACTTTTTAATACTTCCATCAAATGCATGTTTCATATTGTAGATCGATTTTGAACTTACTACTCATTTCTCCTTCGGTATGGGGACCACATCCCAAACATCATTCTTTACTATGGATTGATATTCCTCCCCCATGGAATCCTTCCATACCCTCTTTTTTGCAATGGATGGTTTTGCATCCATGATATCACACAAACATGCCACATAGCTGGAATACGGTTTTCACTTCTTACTTTCCCTGAGATAATTTTCTGGGGCACCATATATTTCTACATCTATGATGAACTCATGTGCCCAATTTGGTCTTCTCTTGCAATAAAGCATCTTTTTTGGCCTCTCAGGTTCTACCATGTCATTATCCTCATGATTGACTTCCTCTGGTTCAACTACTTATGCCTTTGGAACTCTAGTAACTTCATTGTCCTCCTCATGAACCTCTTTTTAGTAGTTCTATTTTGATTTGTTGAAAGTTTCACTCTCATCGAAGGTGACATCTTGACTAATCTCAACTTTTCAGTGAACAAGAATATATATCCTTTATTCCTTCGATGTATCATTGTAACCAAAAAATATTCCATTCTTTCTGGATGGATCCATATTTGTCCTTTTTTCCTTGGGGACATGCACAAATATGGGGCATCCAAATATCCTTAGATGGATGACTTCCAACTTCTCTCCTAAATTAATCTCCTTTGGTGTCTTGTTTTCGAGTACTTTGTGGGGACTTATGTTCTGCACATACACAATAGTATTTTCTACTTCTACCTAAAGATGCATAGGTAGATCTTGATTTTTGATCATATCCTTCATTGCTTCCATGACTATCTGATTCTTCCTTTATGCTACTCCATTATGTTGAGGATTGTAGGGAGCAGAAATATCCCTCTTAATCCCAACTTCCTTGAAATATTCTTTGAATTCCTATGAAGTGAATTATCCTCCATTATCTTATCATAATTTCTTTATCATCCACTCCATCAGGTTTTCTACGAGTGCCTTAAATTATTTGAATTTTCCAAACACTTCATTCTTTTCCTTCAAAAAATAGATCCGAGTTTTACATGAGTAATAATCAATAAAATACACATAATATACTTACCCTCTTAGTGAATTTGTTGACATCGGTCAACACACATATAAGTGTACGATGTCCAATACTCTTTTGGCTCTACTATTGTTGTCGGGAAATGAGTTCTTCACGTTCTTTCCTTGTGTGCAACCTTTTCACAAGTCATCTATTTTTTCTTGGATCTTTGGTAGTCCCATCACCATCTTTCTCACACTCAGTAGGGCTTTGTAATGTAGGTGAGAAAATATCATATTCCATAATTCACTAGGATTCATAGTGGTGTGAATTAATGTTGAATCTGATCACCCTTTCAATTTGTAGATTCCTCCCTCTCGAACCCCAATCATGACAACATCATCAAAATTCTTCCCTCTAGGAAACATAAGAACTTTTCCATCAACAAATGAAACTCTATAACCCTTCTCATCCAATGCTTAAATAAAGAGAAGGTTCTTCTTCAACCTAGAAATATAGATAACTTCCTTCATCTTCATTGGATTTCCTGAGTCTAACTTGTAGGAGGATTCTCCTACTACTTTGATTGGATATTGATAGTCATCTCCCAATTTCACCTTGTGTAGTGAATCCTTATAAGGTTATACAAGGAGTATTTATAACCTGTCATGTTCTTGGAAGCACCATTGTTCACTAGTCAAATGTCACTTCCATGAGTGACAATTCCTGTAAGGGATGAGATAAGAACATACTCCCCATCACTTGATTCATCATCCTTTTCAACCTTCTTGGGTGTCTCATCATCTTCAATTGTATGGACATGACGCCTTTTACCTCCTTTTTTTTCCCTTGGTCTCTGAATGAGGGAACAATTCCTATCAATGTGTCCCATTTTACGACAACAAAACATATGATATTTGGGTTGTTTCTTTGGCCCTTCTTGAAACTTCTTGGGTGAGGAGGGTTCTTTCTTTCTCTTTCCTTTACTAGTGTGGGAAGCTAGGTCTTGATTGTCATCTATCATCTTCTATTCTCTTTCTTTCGTCCTTGCTTCTTCTTGGTTGTAATGTTCTCATAGTCTATTGAACTTACATAGGTTCCTTCTTGAGAATATCCCTTCAATAAATGCATCGTATGACTTTGGGAGGCCATTCAAGGTGGTCATCACCATTTATTATCCATTCACTATATCACCAATTTATTCTATCTGCTCCTTGATATGGTTCACTCTTGAGAAGTAAGAGTGGATGGTTTTCTGAATTATGCATCCTCACATACTTTAACTGAGCTCTCAAGGTCATTCTTCGGTTGATGTTGTTTCCTTCAAACAGTTGGGTTAATACATCCATGATTTATTTTGGAGTGGATAATGATGATATGTAATGAGTAAGATGGTCCTTAATGGAGTCTGCAATAATAATCCTCTTTGATTTTACCATATCATTATTTTTCTTTTCTTTAGCCTCATCTCCCTCTGGTACTGAAACCTCTTCTTTAGTGAACTTATCTTGATCATGTTATTCTATGAGGAGGGATACTGTTGGAATAGGGGAAGACCCAGGGTTCAACTCTTAACAGTGCACCAGCAAAACCCAACTACTGGCCCTTTCGAAAACACCTGCGAAGTAGGTGAAGTCTCACCCGAGGTAGAAGAAGGGTGGGTTACAGGACACAGGTGTTTGTAACCAAGCTGGGACAAAAATATGTGATAATAACTCTTCACAGAATATTTTGTTAATTCTTAGGAATTAACATGCATTAGTTTATTAACCTCATTAACATCATATAACATAATCAAAGATAGATCTAGCAAAGTAAAAACAAAATATTATGCACCTTAAGCACTTAGCACTTAGCACTGTGAATTAGATATAGCATTTTAACATAAGAAAAAAGTTTAAGAAACACATACATAACCATTAAACATTCTAATCTAAGCACTAAGCAAAACATAACAGAGATAACATTGCATAAATAAAACTATGAGACTCCAGATATAAGTGGTTCACCCCAGGGTGGGGATAAGTCCACAAACTGCTTCACCTCTTTATTATTCTCCAAATATTACATTCATTCTCTCCTGTGCACTAAGCCACATAGTCAATTTTCACACCAGACATGAGATATGCACACTGAGCACCAGATCCTCCTCCCAAAACTAGGTCAAATGCACATAGACAGATCACAACATTTGCACCTTCTAAAAAATCATAGTCACACACATACATGCCTTTTCACAGAGAAACTATGTTCACAAAGAAGTACATTCACTTCAATATCTACTTTTACAATACATTCTTATTTATTTAAATCTTACAAACCCTTACAATAAGGCCTAAACATGGGAAAACCCCAAGGGCCGACATCCCATAAGACCCATTAATAAACCTTAAAGGACCCTTCACTGGGTCCACATAGCCCTCAAAATTGGTGAGATCCATGATCTTAGCTTTTCCTGGTTGCTCCTTCTTTGACTAATGTGTCGAAGTCCAAAAGTGGGCCAAAACTGACCAAATATTCCCCAAAACTTGGTCGAGCGTAAACATGCCCCCAACACTCACCTATGACTCATCCCAAGTCACTCAGGTGTGGAAAATGCTACTTTGAAATCCTCGAGCTTAACTTGAGCTACCTTGACTTTCTTCCTCACCTGAGCCTCCCTCTCAGTGAGCTCCTAGACTATCTTCTCTGTAACAGGCCTTTCTAGGAATTGTTCTACTGTTGTGTTGACTTGATCTTGTTGTAAGCCCTTTCCATCAATCTCCTCAAACACCTTGTAAGCTTCATCTTGCATAGGTTGTAGCTTTTGCATTGCTTCCATTACCTTACCCTCAAAGGAAGTGATCTACTATTGTACTGTGTGTTGCTCCTGGGATCTATTCATTCTTTCCATTGTGATGAGAAACTTCATCTGTGCCCGCAATGGAAATTCTTTATGTTGCACCTCCTGTAACTATGCTTCTAGCTTCCTTAGCTATGGATCCTCGATGAGGCATTTGTATGTATGGGAAATTTTATCACTTAACTATTTTCATTCTGAGGCGGGGGCTCTTATTATTGATACTATGTTTTTGGCGGTCTCCTCCCTCTGGTCACACACCTCCTGTGGGGTGATCGGTATTGTTTGAGCTTCCAATTCTATTATTCTAACCTAAAGTTGTTGGATGATCTTTGCGAGCTTCACTATTTGAGCTTCAACCAAATATTTCTCCTCCTGTACCAAGCCTGGTATAGAGTGACATGCTTTACTTACTGCTTATTTGACCATGGCCTACTCTACGAGCAGTTGCTCTTTTTCCCTTTGTAGTTGGGATTTTTCCTCCTGAAGCTTCACCTGCTACTCTACTTTCTCGCTTTCATGAGCAACTACATTGTCCTGTGCTTCTCCTAATTGTATTAGTACTTTGTCTTTCTCCTTTTTCAAGGATTTTGTAGCCTTCTCCTTCTCTTCCTATGCTCTCTCGAACCGGGCTTCTATTTCATCCGCAATCCTTCTCAATTGGGTTGGTTCATTCACCAGTTCTACAATCTATGATGAGGAAGGTGCGGAAGGCATAGTAGTTACTGTGGAGACAAAGCAGACAGCTTGTTGCACTTCCTTCAATTCTCTCTCAATCCTTCCATGTAACTCCTCCTGCTTCTCTCTATATCTATGCAATATTTCTTTAGAAGCATCCTCCATAGCTCTGCGGAGAAAACTGATGTCATTCTCTTTGAGAGTGGCCTCCAATTGTGGATTATTGGCACACGTCTTCTTCCTTGCTGAAGGTTTCTTTGGAGAAACCTTCCTCTTTTGTGGTGTCACTGTCCCTGTAGGGGGATCTTCCCGTGGTGTAGCTTCGCCTCCTCCTTGATCTTCTTCTCTTTCATATCCTCCTCCCTATCCTTCTCCTTCATCTTCTCCTCATCTTGGTGAGTAGGATCCTTTATCTTCTGAAGCGTTGTCCTCTTCATCACTCTTTATGTCCTATACTTTGACCAGCTTTTTCTTCTTCATCATCCCACTGGACTATTCGACATGTTCAACTCATGTAACTATGGGTCTTCCTATGGTGTCAGTGTCTAATAATTCTGCATCGACAATAGGTACAAGAAATTCCTCTGGCCACTCCTTTGTAATCTGCTCCATATCATCATCCGTCATCTTGTAGTATGACTGCAATTATTCTTGGTTCTCATCTCTTCACGCGGTGATATAGATGAAGTGGGGATCAACGTAGAAATTTGTTATGGGCCAATACTAGTGCAGGGTGTGCGACATCATTCATGGGAATGATTCAATACAAAACTTTAATTACTGATAATATCCATGAAACAAGGCATTGGACTACCACTACTTCATCATGTCGTTGGTGTACCATAGGGTGGAAAATTGAGTGGCCAATGGCTCTGAGGGTTTGATTTATGGAAAAGTGACTCCTTTAGTAATTTTCCAAGTGACAAATGAGATCAAAATGATCAACCAATTGTAATAGAATTCATATCCCAAGTCCTAGGCTTCATGACAATTCTTCTCTAGCTCATTGACGAGGTAGTTTTCCCAGTTCATCTGCATGCCCTCCAGACACTTTCCTATGAGGTCCACCACAAAACCAATGACCTGTGTAGGGCAGTTCTTCCTCATGAGCTTTCCATCTAGGAGTTGGAAAGCATGGTGCACTGTGCCATCTTGTATAGAGGATAACTTGTAACCTCGCTTTACTTTTTCTACCTCTCCATAATCTTTCGTGATGCACTATGCCAGGGAATGGTCTGAGGCCTTCCCTGGATTAAAATGTTGAGGGTCAGAACCCTTCACACTTAAACCTGTGATCCGGTGGATCAACATCAAATCCACAGTAATCCTTCTATAAAACCACCAATATCTGCCATGATACCATGATAGGAGGAGTTTAACACAAGCGTTAACCTCCTTGTGGTGGCCAAAATGAGGGATATTCAATACATTCAACATAGTGGACTACACCAACCCCTTAATCCATGGTTGTGAGGCGAGGTGAGGTTTCTTCCCAGTTTTCTTCGTTAAGTAGTGGTGGGGAGATAAAATGGCATAGTTCTTTGGGTCTCCTAAGTTGAATTCATTGTTCTTCAATAGAGGGATCCTCCCTAACTAACTCTTGACTATGTAAATTCCCTTTAGAATGTATGCAGTAAAAACAKAGTACTCAAAGTCTCGAGGGATACTGTTGCAGYTAACAATTCCATACAAAGGTGAAATATATTCAAGGAGGATCAATGGGATCTRCTTCGCATTAGCYAGATCACCACGGTGCTTACTTCACTGCTCAGTTACAGGGTTGATATAGCCGGAACAACTTCTAGTTGAAGGGGAAGCCTACAGTCCCCTAGTCAACGAGGCTTGGATACCTTCAGATATCGGTCTRTCRGACATTATCTTCTTCAAGACTTCCTCRACAGACTTCYCCAATTCACTAGGCTCACCCGACATTCTAGATTTTAAAAAGAAGGTGGGGTAGACAAATGGAYAGACGAAGTAGACAAACGGACAGGTGGGGTCTAGTTATAAATAGTGACAGGCAACATAGATTAACACTTGGACAATTCACTGCTTTAGGTCGGTCAATTACGGGTAGMAAAAAGTGGTCCCARTGCAACGACTRACGAGTTAAATAAACAGGRTATCRTGATGTATCTTCCAACGGCCAGGAAATGCTTCCATCAATGTAAATCTATCCATTATGGCGTAGTACCAATGTCCAAAAGTAGTCCATAAGCCCATAAATGTGTTTTCTAATTGTTATGGAGCATCATTCTAATGACTGGGGTGCCTCCAACGGTCATATAGCTTTGCCAGGGTGAATTCCAATTCTGCACAGTCCTGTTGTTCCAGCGAAATTCAAATCCTGTGAACCTACCTCCTGTGAGGTTCCAGTCTACGAAGTCTTCCATTTGGTTTCTGTAGCTTCTTATAGATTTTCCAACTTATCTTTCTTTTTATTGAGCTTCCTTTCCTTCCTTCCTATTATTCGAGTCTCTCTAACTATTTCTGGAATCCTCTTTTCATTTTTATTCTTATCTTCCCCTAGCGTAGTGGCTTCGCACTATTGAGGTGCCCTCAAAGATTTTGAAGTTTTTCTTAACATTTCCTTAGTGTGCATTCTTCTCTCTTGAATATATAGGTCCTTCAAGCCTTCTTGCATTCTTTCAACCATGATAGTTGATTCTCTTTCTTTTTGTCCCTCCTATGTTGTTACTTTTCTTTGTTGCTTTGACTTATCCTCTTGTTCTTCTATTAGTCGGTTTATTTTTATAGCTATGAAATCCATTAATTATTGTTTTTTCTTTTCTTTAGCTTCTTCCTCTCCTTTCCTTCTGATATGATATTTCTCAATCCAAGTCTTACCTAACAATAGTGGGAAAGGGGCATTGTCCCCAACAAATCGAATGACTTCAAATTATTCTTCAGTCGATGTTCCATAAACAATAATAGGTACATTAGTAACTCTTTCACATAAGGTAAACATATTTCCCTTAAACAAGCCTATCCTTCCTAACGAAGGTACCACAATAGGTTTTCCCAAAATTTCCCAAGTTTATTCTTTCATAGTATTCACTTCCGTTTCTTCATCCAAGACATAGTCTATGTCAAAGTCTTCTAATCTTTCACTTATGCATTGTTTTGCTTTCAGGATTCCTGGTAAACTGACATCTTTATGAACATCCATTGTTTCTTTCAACTATAATATCATAGTCTGAACTTCCTCTGATCCATTCTCTTTGTGACTTTCTATCATGCCCTTAGTCTCTTGACTTTCTTCATAGTTTTATTGTCTCATGTTCATTCCTTCAACTTTAGCAATAATCCTTGGACAATCCTCAACCTCATGAACAACAACCTTACAACAAAGACAAATAGGGCCTACCTCAGGACATTCCTTAGCAAGATGTATTTCCCTTTTGCAATTATAACACAATGTCAATCCTCTTTTCCTTTTAAATTTTCTACAACCTTTTATGTGCTGCGCACTTCCCCTAGGATCATAGTGCTAGATCTGCAATCTGCAAAAATTCTTTCTAGGTTCCTGCATCCACTTATTAGTCCAAAAACATTTTATATGCATAGGAATAACATATCTTTCTTCATTTCCATTAAATTTACTCAAATTGGCTCTTTAATTCAACTACTCCCTAGCCTTCAAACTAGGACAAAATCTATTAAACATACTTAAATTCATGCTTTCAAAACAAAAATTTGCACTTATCTTTCTCTTGCCAAAGCACAAAGCTTTCTTCTTTAGGATATTACCTCTTTTATTTAGATCAACTTACTTTATTAGCACAAATCTATGCAAGTCAAGTAAAGTAGAGTACTATGCACTTCAGTAGCAGATCTACGCACAGATATTCCCTTTTTCTTTACTTCAGTTCCCAGCAATCACAGTTCCAGGTCCTGTCAATGGAACCATTTGTTGGCATAGGGGAAAAACTAGGTTTCAATGCTTAACAACACACCAACAAAACCCCAACTATTTGTCGTTTCAGAAACACTTATGAAGCAAGAAAAGTCTCACTCGAGGTAGAATAAGGGGGGGTTACAGGACGCAAGTGTTTGTAACCAAGTTGGGACACAGATCTGTGATAATAACACTTCAAAGTATATTCTGTGAATGCTTAGGAAGTGAACATAATCAAATATAGATATAGTGAAGTTAACATCGCAGAACATAATCAAAGATAGATCTAGCAAAGTAACAACAAAATATTATGCACCTTAAGCACTTAACACTTAGCACTATGAATCAGATCTAGCATTTTAACATAAGAAAAGAATTTAAGCAACACATACATAACCATTACACATTCTAATCTAAGCACTAAGAAAAACATAATAGAGATAACAATGCACAAAGAAAACCATGAGACTCTAGATATATGTGGTTCACCCCAGGGTGGGGCTACGTCCACAAACCTCTTCGCCTCTTTATTATTCTCCAAATCTTACATTCATTCAATCCTGTGCACTAATCCATAGAGTCAAACTTCACACCAGA